>CAOLHI010004054.1:0-137330 GCA_948474755.1 Ctenosaura bakeri
CTTCCTTCTAACAGAGGATTGGGTACCAGAGGCAGAAATAATATGAGAAGAATATGCATACAGCACAAAGACAGGAGAGTGGTTCATGTTTTAGCAGACTTTTAATACTATGCACTATAGGCAAGCTCTTTTAGTTAGAAATCACCAGTTACGTGTAATTAATTTCCTTTTGCAATAGTTAAGGAATGACTAAGGGCCTTTCTGCACTACACAGGTATTACACTATAATTCCACCACTACCATAGTTGTCTCCTATGGAATCCTAGGGTTTGTACTCTCAGGAGTTACTGGAGCTCTCTGGTTCAGACTGCTAAATATCCCTCCTTAAACTGCAAAACCCATGATTCCATAGAACAGAATCATGCCAGTTAAAGTGGAATCATAGTGCAATAGTTATGTAGTGTGGAAAGGTCCTAAGTTATATTACAAGCAAGGGGTAACTTGATTCCTCTTGTGGCATAACTGTTGCTATATTTTTAGCTACAGGAACGTTACTGCTTGGGTGTGTTTTATACCACAAGCCAGAGTTTTGTAGAATGCTGGGGTTTTTAAAACGTAATCCCACTGCTTTGGAATAATGGGAAAGTAAAGAAAAACTTAAGAACCAGTGTAGTGTAGTGTAGTGTAGTGTAGTGTAGTGAATTGAGTGTTGGACTATGACCTGGAGAACAGGATTCGATTTCCTGCTTGGCCATGGAAACCCATGGGGTGACCTTGGGCATGTCACACACTCTCAGCCCCAGAAAAATCCGTGATAGGTTCATCTTAGGGTCCTTAGGAAAGGACTTGAAGGCACACAACAACAATAGCAACAACAAGATATTTTCTAAGCATTCCACCTGTAACTGCTACAGATGACGCAGTTATAGCTGTAGGAAAATTGTGATTGTAACTCTTCTCTTTTTGAAGTTAATCTCCAGAGCTCTGTAATTTAGCTGAGCACAAGTATTCATAAACAATACAGGTATACCTCAGTTAAGAAAAGCAGATGTGCTCCTGGGCCTTATTTCTTTGATAGACAATTTGGTACCAGAGGCAGAAATAACGTGGAAAGATCAAGGACAGGTTCCTTCACCACAAAAAAGAAGAGCAGTTCAACATTTTCCAGCAAGTTTTTAATCCAAAACTTAACAACATGCACATGTGAAATGAAGCAACCTGGCTAGGGAAGCCGTATATAAATAAACAAAACATTTTGAATCTTCGAGAGGCCACTTAAAAGCTTCTTCCAAACTGCATCTAAGGATGGTTTTTATTTTCATCAGCCTCCCCTCTTTATGATATTCACTTTTGTGGCCAAACTTACAGATCTATGCTTTTTTTGCGGGGGGGGGAGTTGTTGTTGAAGTAGGCTATATCTTTTCCCTTTTTTCCCTCTGTTTTGCTGTTCATACAGGCTCAATAAAGGATTCTGGCAGTGGAGGAGCTTGGTGTTGTGGGGGGGCGGGAGAGGGACATGGCCAAGGTGTGTGGGGTGTAGCCAGGGCACACAGGAAGTGTGGCTACGGGCCGGGACATCTCAGAAACATTGCCACCTGGGACAAATAGCCCCCTTCGACCTCCGGTCCTATGCAACTGGATTCTAGAGGCAGCTGCTGGTTACTTTGTCTGTTGTAGGCAGGCCCACACAGCTATGATAGAATTAACTAGTGTAGGATCCTTCTTTTTAACCAGCATAAGCTTTATAGCCTTGTTTGGTGTAGATTCACTGCTATAACCCAACACCAAAAGTCTGTGTCTCTCCAGCCCTCATCCTCCCACTGCATGGTGCCACTGCCAACACCAGATGGGTGTCCTGTTTCCCTCTTGGTCGCCCAATCCTAATCTTGGCCTCTGTAGTTCTGGTCCTACTTGCCTCCTGTTTAGTGTTGTCTGGCCCCTTGGGTGCTTTGTCTCCCACTGTTTCACTCCACTCTGTCATGAGGTTTCCTGGTGCCACTATTTAACCATTTCCACACTAGACTGTTATAGGGCTATAATTCCACTTTCAACATCCTATGGAATCCTGGGGTTTGCAATTTCGGGAGAGGCCGGGTGGATTCCATAGGATGTTGAAAGTGGAATCATAGCACTATAACAGTCTAGTGCAGAAATGGCCTAATTTGACCCTCTGTTTTGTCATCTCCATTTCACCAGCCAAGCACATCCAACCACTGAGGATGGCTGGCTGGTCTACTCCAAGATCTCTGGTTTCAATCTCTTTTGGAAATACTGTATCTTAGTAGCCTCAAGCCAGTTGGGCATCTGTACCACCAATCTCTCGAACTCTTCTGAGTATTCTACCACTGACCCTAGCCTTATTTGACAGTAGACATGAGCGGACTTTATCCTGGAGGAAGGGGTTTTCAAACCATCCTCTGAAACAGTTCGTGAAGAGACGAAAATCAGTTGGTTCTGGGGCTTCCGCACTGTAAAGACCCACTAGCTGGTCACAAGCTCACCCCTCCAGTTGTGCTGACACACACCACACCTTGGCCTCTTCAGTACGGAATGTGGGTTACCATTCTGCCATAAATCCAGCCACTTGGGTTAAAAAGTAAGGCTAAAAAAAGTAAGGTTAAAAAGTTCAGCCTGGCTGTCAAAAGTAGCCTTCAGTTTTCACTGTCCAAATTGGTCAATCAGAGCCATTGTGCTGTGGTGTGCTGCCACTGGTCCCACAGGGGCCAATGCTGCCACCCCAATGCCCACTACCAGCAGGACTTTTCAAGCTCTGCCATCTAGGGAGCCCAGGGCCGTATCACCAGTGCCCACCCCATATTGTTGATCTGTTTTGTGGCCCGACAGCAGATGCGGGATCCTTGTCTGTGCTTTCTCCAACTTGCCCCACCTGTGCTGCATTTGCCAGTCTTTCATTTCCATTGCCAGTGTGAGGCCCAAGTTGCCCCCAATGACCTCATAGCTGCCATTCTAAGGGCCTTTCCGCATACACTGTTGTAGTGCTATTAGTCCACTTTCAACCTCCCATGGAATTCTGGGGTCTGTGGTTTCCTGAGGCCAAAGAGCTCTCTGGCTAAGATTTCTAAATGCCCCTCCCTAAACTGCAAAGCCCAGGATTCCATGGGAGGTTGAAAGTGGAATAAGAGCACTATAACAGTGCAGTGTGGAAAGGCCCTAGTCTTCTCCTGATTTCCCATTCTGATTGATGACTGAGCCACAGTGAGGAAAAGCTTGAACTATTTCAATGTCTTCATCAGCTATTTTAAGGTCATGTGATGCCTTACCAGACTACAGATCTCAAGACTCTGTAGCGTGTGTCCATGGCAGTTCAAGTGGTATCAAACTCTTACAAGTATGTAGTGTGAAAGTCAGATCTAAGTCTTTCCAACAGACAATAACAATGCTTTGTTTTCCTTTTTCTTTTGGCTGTTCTCTTCTCCTCCCCTATTTCCTGCTTCATTTTATCCTCCTATATTCAGCTCTTCCCTTCCTTCCCAAGCAAAAAGGCAAGTCTGGGGTGTGTACGGGAAGGAGGGAACAACTTTTTCCAAGGTTCCTTTCCTCTCGGAGGACAGAGCAGACAGACAAACATGACTGACATCATAACATTCACTGTGTTACTATAATCATTCCACAGGCAGTTGAAAAAGGTGAGAACTTTCACTGGAACCAAGCCAGGTCTGTGTCTGGATCAAACTCCCAACGGGATAAAAGCAGAGCTTGGCGCTCAACCTCTCAGAATCCTCCAGCCACTGGCTGCCTGCGTGATCTTGACCTTAGGGATTCTGGGAATTGCCATCCAGAAAAAGTCATTTTCCCAAGCTCAGCTTGGGCATCATTGAAACCACCACTGAATGCAATGGGGGAAGCAACCAAAATAAGCACTAGTTAATGGACTGATTTAGAAAACCTATATGTTTTGTTGGCAAGTGTTACTGCATTTGCTAGCCTGGATTTGGGGATGCTAGATATCATTTTGATATCAATAATTTGGCTCTCTTCCACCACCCCTCTCCAAGTGTTTGTGAGGCCCCTGGACAAGCACAGAACTAGGCTCGGCCACTAAACGCTGCAATATCCCAACACAATACAGGCAGGCCAGAAATAGCCAGATCACTGCTTTAGGAGACCTCTCTGCAAACACCCTCATTATGTATGCACGCTGTTTACAAAGGACTCTCTGCCCCGAACAGGCAACTTGACAAGCTGGATATTCAAACGTCAAGCACTGTGTATCTGCATACTGGCTACTCCATTGTCAATTTGGACCTAACTCAATCATGCTAAATTTTGACCTTTCCAAAGCTTTGTCTCGTGCCGAAACTCACTGTTTTCCCCAAGTCGGAATAGCCTGCAGTTACATTTCTCCCTATAAAAACCCCTGACTTGGAGAGCTTCCTCGGATCGCTCCTGAGTTCCATCCCGCCTTGCTGCCGCTTTGCTTGGCGAGCCTTCCCCTCAGTCCCACGTAGCTGAGACTGCACAACTTCGGACCTTCACAGTGACCTCTCCGGGCTTCAGGACAGGTGTCGTATCACCCAATTCGACAATCCCTCTCAAAAATCCCTCTATACCACTCCAACCTTTATTTTCTATAGTTACCTGAGTGCGTGTGTTGCATATACTGTTTGTCTGTATTTAATACAAATCTCAATTATTCTTAAACTTGGTGTGCTCCTTGGCTTGGCCTGACCCCGTAGACATTGGGTAAAAGATTCCACTGCGTTGCCCTGCCTCTCACATTGCTAACTTGTGCTCTAGCTAATTTCCCCAAACTTAGTTAATTGAGAGCGCATACAGGTGTCCCTCCCGGGACCCCCAGTAAACAGGGTAACAAGTGCTTTGATGTGGGTTCCTGCATGGCAGAATGGGGTTGGACTGGATGGCCCCTGGGGTCTCCTCCAACTCAGTGATTCTATGATTCTACAATTAACTCAGAAGCAACCAGAAGACACCTACTATGTATGCTGCCGGACGTGTGTTCTGCACCCCTTGATATGATTCGCAAAAACCTATTTTAGAAACCAGGCAGCCACACCAACATTGGGATTCCCGAGATGCTAGAGAGGAGAACAATAAGTGAAAAAGCATCCAGCCCTCTTCCCGCTTCCCTCTAAGGCACTTTATGACGAGCAGTTGTGACAGTACTCCACAGGGATTCCTGGGGCTTTTGCCTGATGGACACTCAACTAATGCACTCCTGAAAGAAGAAAATGAATCGGTAATTTGGTTTTGATAATTAGAAAGAAAAGGCTATTGAAAGAAGGGAATGTATTGTAATTTTGGAGACAGAGGTATGAATAACTATATGCTTATAAATCTGCTGAAAGGAAGACCAGAATTAACTTTTTTCTTTCCTCTCCTTTTCTTCTCTTTTTTCTTTAATTTTGTTCTGCACTTTCAAGTTTTTATTTTATTGTATCTCTAGCTTTTCCCCCCAACCTCTATAATTCTTAATGTATTAATATTATATTAATATATTATTATATTAATATTAATAAATACCATAAAATTATTATATAATTAAATATTATATAATATATTATTATATTAATATTAATAACATTATTTTAAACAATTAAAGTTTAGGCTAAAACACAGATTGGACTCATGGCCTCGCTGAAATGACAACCATTTGTTACCCTGTTTTCTGGGGGTCCCGTGAGGGACACCTAAGTGTGCTCCAAATTATACAAGTTGGGGAAATCAGCAGAGACCACAAGCTAGCAATACGAGAGGCAGGGCAACGGGGCGAGATCTTTTACCCAATGTCTACGGGGTCAGGCCGAGTCAAGGAGCAAACAGAAGTGAAATAATAATTGTTGTCTTTATTAAAATACAATCAAACAGTGTATGCGGCACACTCACTCAGATAACTATAGAAATAAAGGTTGGAATGGGATAGAGGGATTTTTAGAGGAGTTGTTGGTTTGGGTAATACTACACCTGTCCTGAAGCCCGGGTAGTCCACAGCAGAAGTTTGTAGAGATGATAGTTCTCAGTACGTGGGGCTGAGGGAAAGACTCGCCAAGCAAAGCGGCAGCAAGGCGGGATGGAAGTTGGGAGTGATCCGAGGAAGATCTCAAAGTTAGGAGTTTTTATAGGGAGAAATGTGGCCACAGGCTAGTCCGTACTTGGGGGAAACAATGAGTTTCGGGCTGGAGACAAAGCCTCCAAAAGGCCAGAATTTAGCATGATTGAGTTAAGCCCGAATTATCAATAGAGTAGCCAGTATGCAAACACAGAGTGCTCAACAGATGAGCATTAGGCTCGTCAAGCTGCCTGCTCGGGGCAGGGAGTTCTTTGTAAGTAGCGTGCATACATAATAGGGCACTTGCCTTGAGGTCTCCTGAAGCGGCAGGATGGCTATTTCTGGCCTGCCTGTATTGTGTGGAATATTACAGCGATTAGCGGCCGTGCCTGTCTGCGAGCTTGTCTGGGGGACCTCGCAGCACATGGACAGGAATAGGTAAAGGAGGCCAAATTATTGATATCAAAGTGATATTTAATATCCCTCAAGTCCAGGCTAGAAACTGCGGTAACACATTAACCACCAGTATTAAACACTTCTGGATTGGGCTTGGAATGAACTAGGGTGGAATCCAATTTCTTTTAAAAATAGAACTAAAGTAAAAGGAATATAAATGAATGTACGAACAATAAAGAGTGTATTAATATCTTAAAGATGAACAAATTTGATTGAGTTACATGTTTTTGTGAACTGCAGCCCACTTCATATGTCCCCTTCCATAGCAGGAAGGAGTCTGTGAAAAGCAGATGCCAAATAGCAAAAAAGAGTCAGAACCTCCATCTCCAGGAATTGTGTATCTTGGAGCGTTCTCTTCACCATGCTCCATGCTCAGAACATCTACTCAGCTTCTGCCACAAAGAGAAGGCTTTGCCAGATGGGTCTTTGTTCTGATCTGGCCAGGCAGAACTTGGTACAGATTCTTATTAAAATTTGCTTTTTAGGAAGGACTGGGGAAAAAAGAAACAATTCACACTGCAGTTGCCCCGCTCGGCACGAAACATACACAGAGAGAATAATTCAGTTGTGTTCACATCCTTCCCGGGATGAGTTCATCTTCCTTTCTTCTTGCAGCAAAGCTGGGAACTGAGAAAGAGGTCGTTGAAAAATCTCCTGCCCCAACACGTAGGATAAGCAGTCACGCTTATGATTTCTTTCTTCTTTTTTTGGCTCGTTAGTTCACTGTTGCCATCAGTGGATTTTTGAGGATGCGTTTTCTTTTAAAGTGCCCAATCGTGCGGTTCTTTCACACCCTGATCTTCTCTTTCCACCAATGAAGAGCTTTTAGACAACTCACAGTAGAAAGCAAACCTCACATGGATATCTCTTTCTCTCCCCTGTGCCTACTGTACGTCACCGTAACATAAGCCTGCATTAAATCTATCAACACCCTAAAGCAGCATTAGTATTAATCAAATTTCTGGTAGCCAAAGGATCCCTATTTATTCATTAAACCCAGAGCCACTTTTCAGAGTTGTATCTGAAAAGGTTATTTCTTTATGGGAATGTGAAAAGCTGAAGAATGCTTTTTCATGGAGACTTTGTTGGCTCTTGGATGGTCAGAGATACAACAGGCACTTTTCTCTAGAGCCAAATCACTATGCTGTCTCTTTGTAGTCATAATGATGCATAGATCCAGTACAAGGTATTTTGCAAACCAGGAAGCATCTGTTGTACTGCAGGTACAAAAGGCCAAGCAGAATGTTAATTGTTTTCTTCAACATAACAGTACATGCGAAAGGGATCCAGGAGTCTTGGTGGACCACAAGCTGAACATGAGTCAGCAGTGTGGTGCAGCAGCCAAGAAAGCCAACACAATTCCTGGTTGCATCAATAGGAGTATGGTGTCCAGATCAAGAGGGGTAATGGTATCACTCTATTCTGCTTTGGTCAGATCTCATCTGGAATCCTGTGTCCAGTTCTGGGCATCTTATTTCAAGAAGGATATTGACAAGCTGGAGCGTGTCCAGAGGAGGGCGACCAAAATGGTGAAGGGTCTGGAAGCCATGAAGCCCTATGAGGAGTGGCTTAGGGAGCTGGGGATGTTTATTTTGCATAAAAGAAGGCTAAGAGGAGCCATGGTAGCCATGTTCAAATATTTGAAAGGATGTCATATCGAAGAGGGGATGGGTTCGTTTTGCACTGCTCCAGAGACTAGGACAAGGAGCAATGGATTCAAGCTGCAGGAAGGGGGATTCCACCTGAACCTCAGGAAGAACTTCCTGGTGGTCAGAACTGTCTGATAGTGGAATCTGCTGCTGCCTCCTTGGAGTGTGGTGGAGTCTCTTCTTTCTTTGGAGGTTTTTGAGCAGAGACTGGATGGCCATCTGTCGGAAGTGCTTTGATGTGTCTTCCTACATAGCAGGGGGTTGGACTGGAGGGCCCCTGGGGTCTCTTCCAACTCTAGGATTCTGTGTTTCTAACACGGGCATCCTTCAGCACAGTTGCCTTGAGTGGAGGCAGCAGCCAGGCGTTGGAAGAGGGAGCTAGGCATTCGGGGCCATTTGCCCTGAGCGTTAGCCTGGTGACTTTGGGTTCTGTCTGTTGGAATCTGTAGGTTGAGAGAAACTGAGTCTCAATTTGCCGTGAATCTAGAAAGAGGGTGTCCAAGGGCAAAATCTGTCCCAGTGACAGTCAAAGGTTCAAGGAACATGAACAAGGAATACAGAAGTCAGTGGGGGTGCTACCCTGATGGAATCAGTTGGTTCCAACAGATTCCTCCCATACTGGCCTCTTAGAATCATAGAATCATAGAGTTGGAAGAGATCACAGCAGCCATCCAGTCCAACCCCCTGCCATCGAGGAACCCACATCAAAGCACTCCCAACAGATGGCCATCCAGCCTCTGCTTAAAAACATCAAAGAAAAACCCTCCAACACACTCTGAGGCAGCCTATTCCACTGCTGAACAGTTCTGACCATCAGGAAGTTCTTCCTGAGGTTTAGGTAGAATCTTTTTTCCTGTAGTTTCAGTCCATTGCTCCTTGTCCTAGTCTCTGGAGCAGCAGAAAACAAGCCCCCTCCCTCCTCGACATGTCATCCCTTCAAGTATTTAAACAGGGTCAGCATGTCCCCTCTTAACCTTCTCTTCTGCAGACTAAACATCCCCAGCTCCCTAAGCCACTCCTCGTAGGGCATGCTTTCCTGATCTTTTGCCATTTTGGTTGCCCTTTTGTTATATAGGCTCAGCCTCCTGCCCCGCTGTGGACCTAATTAATAAGTCCTTCTTGTATAAACAGTGCCAAACTTCTGGGCTCTCCCTTTTCCACCTGCACTGGCTGCTGTAAGTGCTGTCCCTCATGTCTCTAGGGGAGGCTGCTGGGAAGGGTCCTGTCTGGGTACTGGGATAGCAGCATGACAGGAGGCAGCTGTAGAAGTGTACCTGGGAAAGACGAGGGAGCAGCCCCCACTGTTACCCTGTTTACTGTGGGTCCCAGGAGGAACACCTGGATGCGCTTTCAGTTAACTAAGTTTGGGGAAATTAGCTAAGAGCACAAGCTAGCAATGCGAGGGGCAGGGCAACGCAGCAGAATCTTTTACCCAATGTCTACGGGGTCAGGCCAAGCCAAGGAGAACACCAAGTTAAGAATAATTGAGATTTTTATTAAATACAGACAAACAGTGTATGCAACACACTCACACAAGTAACTATAGAAAGTAAAGGTTGGAGTGGTATAGAGGGATTTTGAGAGGGATCGTTGAATTGGGTGATACGAAACCTGTCCTGAAGCTTGAGTTCATTGGTATGGAGTCTCAGTGCATGGGACTGAGGGGACAGCTCACAAAACAAAGTGGCAGCGAGGCGGGATGGAAGTCCGGAGAGATCCGAGGATGGTCTTGGAATCAGGGGTTTTTATAGGGAGAAATGTAACTGCAGGCTATTCCGTACTTGGGGAAAACAATGAGTTTCGGGCATGAGACAAAGCTTTGGAAAGGTCAAAATTTAACATGATTGATTTAGGTCCAAATTGACAAAGAGGTAGACAGTATGCAAATACTCAGTGCTTGGCAGTTGAGTATTCAGCTTGGCAGGTTGCCTGCTCAGGGCAGAGAGTCCTTTGTAAACAGCATCCATACATAATGAGGGTGTTTGCAGAGAGGTCTCCTAAAGCGGTGATCTGGCTATTTCTGGCCTGCCTGGGTGGAGAATGGAATTCCAGCAATTAGTGGCCGAGCCTAATTCTGTGCTTGTCCGGGGGCCTCTCAAACACATGGAGAGGGGTGGTGGAAGAGAGCCAAATTATATCAAAATGATATCTAGGGGTATCTCCAAGGAGGCCTAAACTGCAGTAACACCACTCCCAACATAAAGCTACTTCTTTGCTATGTGTTCTCGGGTAGCACAGTATGCACCCAGGGGCAACCCAGCCATGGATTAGTGGCTGGGGTGGCAGTGGGAGAAACAGCACTCTGGTCTTGCAGCACTGTTGCGGTCAGGTTACATGAATATGTGTAATTTCTAGACACTGCAGAAGAAGGCATCATTTACCTCGTTGCTCAATATTCCAGCCCAAGCACTCAATAGCAATGGTGCTGCTTCCAGAACCTTCAAAAGACCTTCAGATCTCTATATCAGAAGGAAGAGGCCCGCTTAGCAGAAGTCAGTTCCCTTGGGAGCAAAACCTTTGGTGAGGCGATTCCTTTCGTTAGATGTGCAATCGTGAGGCATGAATGTATGTAGATTGCCACAACATCATTCCCTTTGTTCCCACCTCTGCTAACAGCTTGGAATTTGTGAATATAACTCAATCCAGCTGTTTTGTTCAGGGGGCTTTTGCAGAAAAAATGTATGTCCTGGAGGTGGGGAGTAGTGAGCTGTAGTCAAGTTCTGCCTGCTGAACTCTTATACTGTGCCAGGTAATGTGGGATGTCAGCCATTACACCATCATCTCAAAGCACAGCTGAACAGACCGCATGTCTCTAACATTTCACAGACAAAAACATGGATGCATGTGGCCAAGCAACATCAAAACATGGTTAAGATGGCAAAAGTTGTCAGTGGGCAAGAACACACAAACTAGGAGAGGTTGAAGAGTTTGCTTTTGCTTGAGCCTACTGGGAAGGGCAAGACTCTTCCAGACTTCTCCCCTTACCTCTGCTAAGTTAATTGTGTACAATTACTACTTTTGCATTTTGAACTCCTGTTTGCAACAACTGAAGTAAGCCAAGGCCAAAGTGGGAGGAAGAGAGAGAAACTGGGGCATTTTAAAATAGCTCAAAATGTTGGATGACAGAGGATGAATTAATCAGGGATGTTTGGAGAATATGAGGCTGTTGTGTTAAAATGACTGAATTAAGAGCAATTTAAAGGAAGCAGGAAAGAAGCACTGCACCCCAGTGAGCTGGTTAAAAATGTCATTTTGGCCATTTCCGCACTGGAATGTTATAGTGCCATTACTCCACTCTCAACGTCTTATGGAATCCTGGGGTTTGCAGTTAAGAGAGGGCCCTCAAAGGCCCCTCCCTAAACTGCAAACCCCAGGATTCCATAGGATGTTGAAAGTGGAGTAATGGCACTATAACAGTCTAGTGTGGAAGCAGCCAGCTCCTTGCCAAAAGCTGTTCTGAATAAAAAGGTCTTCTGGCCAGAAGGATAGGGCATTCCTCAGAAGGGTGTTCCACAGCCTGGGAGCAGCTGCAGAGAAGGCCTTGACGACTTCTCTTCTAGCAACACAATTTCCATTGTTGCTGATATCACTATCATCCTGGCAATAAACAAGACAGTTAGCAACCTATCTTATCGTGTCACATGTGCCAACCGCCTTGCTTTATTTCCAGGGTGTTTCTGCTGCTGCCCACAGTTTTCTCAGTGGTAAGTGTTGATAATGTAATTATCACTGTCCACATCCAAATTGCTCCAATTCTTACTGCCAATGATGTTCAGAATATGTATAAATGCATAAAGGGGACTCCCGAGGGGGCTAAGACCAAAAAACAGTTTAGAACGGCTGCCATAGTCAATAACAGCGGGGAGAGCAATACTATAATTCTCACTGGGGAAAGAAGGATTAGTTTGCTTTATTTCTTACAACTACTCGTACCAAGACTTGAGCCCCCTGGACATTTTAGATTCCTCCCAGAATCTGGTCAGAAACTCAGCTTTTCAGCCATGCTACCACCCCAAGCCCCCTCTTTTTTCCAAGGCTCACTGCCTCACCAGAATAAGGCAAGCATTATTGGGAGAGGACAAATGTTTTCAGTGCTGTTTCAATGAACAGCAACCACAGACGGGAGACAAAAGGCATGCCATCCTGCAGCTCATCATATGACCGTGCATCCCAAATCATCAAGCCAGCTTTTAAAGAAAGAAAAACTTTTTGTCCTTCTCCTTATTCCTCTCCTCCTCCTCTTCCTCTTCAAATACATTTGAAAATGTCACTTTAAAAACTACAACATATTAAAGCTGGGAAACATCTCAGAAAATAATAACAGGCCAGCAGGGCCTCAGCCTAAGGGTTCTTCTCACCAAGAGCTTGAAGAAGTTAATTTTGGGGAGAATACAACTGGTGGTGGTTGGTGATTTCCACGTCAGGACAATAGGGAATCCACTTGGGCTTTTAGTCTAGACTTGGGTCCAACTCTGGGAGAAAGGCAGCAAACAAACAAACAAACAAACAAATATTTAGAGGACCTATCCAAGATGGTACACTCTACTCTCCAAAACAGGTTCAGTACCTTGGATAGTTCCTATTAAGCATGGGATAAACCTCAGAGGGGATTCACTGCACACATCACATGAAAGTCAACACCCCAAAATGTGGGTGATTCAGGGAATCATGTCCCCCTACCAGTCTTCTCTTCACTGGGCTGAAGCAGTTCAGGTCCCTCAACTTTTCTTCATATGTTGTTCCCCATGCCCCTTATCACCCTTATTCCCTTCCTTGAACCCACTCCAACTTGTTTATAGAATCATAGTGTTGGAAGAGACCACAATGGCCATCCAGTTGAACCCCATTCTGCTGTGCAGGAACAAACACTCAAAGCACCCCCAGCAAGTGGCCATCCAGCTTCTGTTAAGAACCTCCAAAGGAGGAGACTCCACTCCACTCCACTCCACTGCACTCCACTCCACTGAGGCAGCATATTCCACTGCCAAACAGCTCCATCAGAAAGTTCTTCCTGATGTTGAAGTGGAATCCCTTTTCTTGTAGTTTGAATCCATTGCTCTGTGTCCTAATCTCTGGAGCAGCAGAAAACAAGCTTGTTCCATCTTCAATGTGTCATCCCTTCAAATATTTCAACATGTATAAATATGCATATCCTTCTTAAAATGAGGTGCCCAGAACTGAATGCAGTTCTCCAGTTGAGGTCTGACTAATGCAGAGTATACTGGGGCTACTACTTCTCTTTATTTGGAAACCATGGTTCTATTAATGAAAGCTAAAATATTATTTGCCTTCTTTGCTGCAGCATGACACTGCTGGATCATGTTCAGATTATGGCAACAATAATTCCAAGGTCATTTGCACATGAACTGCAGCTAAGCCAAGTATCCCTCATCCGATACCTGTGCATTTGGTTTCTGTGGCCTAAATGTAGAATAAAAAGGTGGGATAAAATATTTCAATGTATCAGTCAGTGAGTCAATATTGCTAACTCTCGAAGCCCTGGAATATGAGATTGGCTTGACTAAAACGCACCTGTCTCCAGAATGTACATGTTCTACCCTGGAGAACTTGTGACCTGTCCCAGACACCATTTTTTAAGGCCAACTCCATTGTTGCAACAGCTCCACCAGCTGTGGATCTCTTTCTGGGCACAAGGAGCTAGTTTTGACCTACAAAGCCCTCTATAGCTCAGGTCCACATTATTTGAAAGACTACGTTCTCCCTTTCAAACCTGCTTGTGTTTTAAGATCTGCTGGGGAGGCCCTTCTCTCTATCCCACCACACTCATAGCTGCATTTGGTGGGAATGCAGGAAACCTTCTCAGTGGCTGCTCCCAGGCTCTGGAACTCGCTTCCGAGAGAGGCTTAGACTGGCATCCTCCTTACTCTCTTTCGGCAAACAGATGAAGCTGAAGTTTTGATAGGCTTTGATGACTGATTATTTAAGCAGGATGGGCCTTCTACAATGTGCTGGATTTTCTATTTGTTATTTCTGCTGTGCTGTTCTTTTTTTTTTATGCTTTTTAAAAACTGGAGCAAGCTTGTTTTCTGCTGCTCCAGAGACTAGGACATGGAAGAATGGATTCAAACTACAGGAAAGGAGATTTCACCTAAACATCAGGAAGAACGTTCTGATGCTAAGAACCGTTTGACAACGGAATATGCTGCCTCTGAATGTGGTGGAGTCTCCTTCTTTGGAGGTTTTTAAGCAGAGGCTGGATGGCCATTTGCTGGCAGTTCATTGCATGTGTATTCTTGTAAGCAAGGGGGTTGGACTCGATGGCTGTTGTGGTCTCTTCCAACACTATGAGTCTATGATTTTAATTTTTTTGATAGCTTAATCACTTTTGGATTTTGTGAATTTTTAACTGTGTTTATTTAATCTTTCGCAAGCCTGTGAAAAAGGCGGGATGATAGTGATTACAATAATTGTTATTTTTAAAAAACCACCCCATCTGTCAAAGCCACACAGCCTGTCCTTGTGAGGCTGGCTGAGAGTTTGTTTAGCTACAGCAGAGGCTTACTTGTATGGGACCAAAAGCAATAAAGTCCACGGGTCTTCGTTCTCAAAACTCTCTCTGACTACTAAGGCTTCAGTCAGCTCAGCAGCCGGCCAAAGAATGTAAAACATAAACCGGGGTAGGAAAAGCAAGAAAAATCAAATTTGACAGGTGCCTTTGTGTGCAAGCACACAAGTGTGTGTGTGTGTGTTTGTGTTTGGGGTTTCCCCCTTTTTTCAGTGCACCCAACATTTGAAAGCAAAAATATTGATTGTGGTGATACACAAGATGAAAGCCACATGGAAGGAACATCCATGAAGTCTGGCAGCGGAGTCACCATACAAGGCGGTTTCGTGTCGAACACGCATTTGATGGTGTAAAAAAAAAGGGCTGGTTTTATTTAAATAGCCTGAGGCAAATTTCTCACTAAACCAACTTTCCCACGCTGGGAAACTCTCTTCAGCCTGAACTTTTTTTTTTTTTTTTGGCAATTTTTTTTCCCTGTTCCCTAGCTGTCAGGGCAAAATATATAAGCATGCTGGTTTCACTTAGAAGGGTGGTGTTTTTTTTCAAGCCCTGGGGACATGAAAATAATTTACAGATGTGTGTTACCTGTTTATATTTGCATTAAGTTTTCCTTAGTGAACATGATATTTCCTAGCTTGCAGGAGGGGAAAAAAAATCCCACAGTAGTTTATTTCTTTTTCTTATCCATTTTATTTTAACTTGCAATCTACCCCTCCCCAATCCAAGCCCCAAACTTAAGACATGTTTAAATACGTCTGGGCAGGGAGAAGTTTAAAAGAACAACTAATCATGTGGAGATTTGCCAAGGTTTCCATTAAGACAGACTTAGCAATCATTTATTTTTAAATGCCTCAAGTCCTGCTGTTTTAACCCAAAACATCTACTCAAAAGAGTCTTTTCTTAAAAAAAAAAATGATAGCCCAGCATCCTGTATCATTTAAGATGTTTTGTTTTATGAAAGTATTTCTCTCAATTGCATCTTTTAAAAAGAAGAAGAAAACTAGTAAGCATTTATTAGAAAAAGAAGAATAGTGTCTCTATGTGCAAAGTCCCATGATTTTTTAAAAATGTGCCTTTTGGTACGTTAACAGAATAAACTGGGAACTTAACTGCTCATGTTTCAGAACAGGAAAGGAGATTTTACTTCAACATTTTCCCAAACCATTTCTAAGGCATTTCTCATTTATTGCAAATCCTTTTCAATCATTTATGAAAATGTAATAGTTTCCCACCACCACCAACAGCAGTGCAAAGCATATTTTCACAGAGTTGTCTTTCTTGGCACAATTTAAGTTCTATATGGCCAGTTTTTAAAAGTACAGTCTTCTCCCACTGGAACAACAAGCTCAGGCAAAAATCTCAAAGTATTTTAATAGAGAGAGATTGGAGGTGGTTGTAGCAGTAAAATAGCTAGGAATTCCAGTATGTCCCTGTAATATATACATATGCATATATACGTCTGAAACAGCGAAAGGCAGAGATGAATGGTAGAATGGTAGTGAATAGCAAAATGATAGAAGGCCTGGAGAACAAAAGGTTAAGAGCTGACATGATAGATATGTTTAAATATTTGAAGGGATGTCATATAGAGGATGGAATAAGCCTGTTTTCTGCTGCTCCAGAGACTAGGACAAAGAGCAGTGGATTCAAAATACATGAAAAGGAATTTCATCTACACATTAAGAAGAACTTCCTGACGGTAAGAGCAGTTTGACAATGGAATGTGCTGCCTCGGAGTGTGGTGGAGTCTCCTTCTTTGTAGTCTTTTAAAGAGAGGCTGGATGGACATCTCTTGGGAATGCTTTGATGGTGTCTTCCTGCATGGCAGAAGGGGGTTGGACTCAGTGGCCCTTGGAGTCTTTTCCAACTCTATGATTCTGTGAATGAGATCTGGAGGAGCTTATACAGATTTTAAATGAACAATAATAATTAATTGCACTGGGTTTCGTCCCTGCAGTAACTTCTACAGTGTTTTTTTATTGCTGTCTTCTTAACTACTAGCTATAGTGATCTTGGGTACACACCTGTCACACACTCTCAGCCTCAGAAAACCCAATGATAGTTCGCTTTAAGGTCTCCATAAGCTGGAAAGAATTAGAAGGCACAAAATAACAATTGCTTCCTCACTTCTATAATTATTTGCTGGAATTGTCCTTCAGCCTTTTTGTTTTCAGCTTCTTATGACACAGTACTGACAATGCGTTAGGTAAGTTGTATGTGGCAAAGGCACAAACCCCTTTGCTGTGACAGGTAGGTAGGTAGGTAGATTGGTAAGCTGGAACGGTGTCCAGAGACAGGCAACCAAGACGATCAAAGGTCTGGAAACCAAGCTTCATTGAGGAAAGACTTAGGGACTTGGGTACATTTAGCCTGGAGCAGAGAAGGCAGAGGGTGAAAGAATGTCATGTAGAAGATGGAATGAGCTTCAGAGACTAAATCATGAGACAGTGGATTCAAATTACAAGAAAAGGAATTCTACCTAAATATTAGGAAGAATGTCTTGACTGTTAATAGCTGTTTGACAGGAGAAGGTAGTGAACTCTCCATTTTCAGAGGTCTTAAATAGAGGTTGGATGGGTACCTTTTGGACGGCCTTAGTTGTATCTTCCTGCATGGAAGGGGCATGGACTGGATGGCCCTTGTGGTCACTTTCATCCCTGTATGTCTATGACAGACACAGACAGACACTAACAGACAAGCTCTTGTCTGGCAAACTGAACTGCTTTCTCCAAGCTAATATTGCATTTTCTGGGTGAACTTATGGAAGATTCAGCATCCTCCTTTGCAGTGTTGAATATGGAGTTCTTGGTCTTAGGCAGATTCTGATCAATTGTAGACCTGCTTGTGGTTTCTGGAAAATCTCCAAGGCCTTCAGACACAATGCTTTAACAACCACAAGTAAAATTGCAAGAGAAGCAAACAAAAACATCTCTGGCATGGCTGGATCTGTGCTCTCTCTCTCAGGATCAACGTTCCTCATCTGTGAAATGGGAGCACAGCTACTACTGGATTGGGAAGGGCTTTGTCCCAGGACTTCTAGCCAATGGAGGCTTCCTCATCCCACCTCATCCCACCCTCAGATCTCTGCCCTGACAGGCAAGATGGCACCGGAAATTGTATTGAGAGGGTCCATTTGTTCTTCTCCCCGAGTCTCAAGGGTAGGCCACTGAGATCATGCAAGTGATTTTTTTTTTCCTTATCCAAGTGTATTTCACATTTACTCTGTCTTGGCTCCATCCTGCAAACTCCTGGATTTTGTAGTCCCATGAGGTACTTAGAATTCTCTGCCATGGAGGTCCACCACCTCACCAAACTACAAATCCTGGAATTCTATAGGATGCAGCCAAGGCAATTAAAGTGGTATCAAACAGAGTTAACTGTGCAGTCTGAAAGTGAGGGCTGAATTGTGTGGGTGATGAGCAAGTTTTTTTCTTTTCCCCAGGGGCCTCTCCACAGTTACGGTTTCAACTCACCTGATGGCCTCAGGTGTGGTAAAAGATGCTGTTCAATCACCATTGTTGGAGCAAGTTTTGTGGGGGGAAGGCAGGGAAGCAGGAGAATTTTGAAAGGTGAGCCATCAAAAATAAGCAAAGAAAACGGTTAAGCTAGGACCTGGCTTCCTTTCTAGTTCCCTACTTGTACCAGCCAGCAGTAAGACTCTGTCTTATTTTCTGAAGAAAGTGTAAAACAATCAGAGCTCAGAAAACTCTGCTTTGGGGCTACAGGTCTCAGGATCCTACAGCCAGCATAGCCACTGGGCATTTTGGGACCTGTAACCCCCCCGAAAGTAACTATCCCAAGCTTTGCAAATAATTTAGATGCTGGAAAACTGGGAATGAAATAAAGAGGTAGAAATTACCAGGAGCAGAAAAGAGACTGACATAGTCCAGAGGGAAACAGGACCTGCCTGTGCTTTGTGGTCCCTTCATCTTCTGTCCATCCTCTGCTCTAAAACAGGAATGAACAGACTTCAGGCTTTCAGGATATGATTTTGTTAGTTATTTGAACATTTATGGCTACCCCACTGGAGCCAGGAACAAAATGGTGTCTCTGGAATATGGCAGGTCCTCCCATTAGGCAAAATTAAGCAATTGCTTCTGCTGGCAAAATGTTTGGGTGCAGAAGGAATCCATTTAGTGTTATTTAGTGTTAGTGTCATTTTTAGTCCATTTTAGTTCAACCTGGTTAGACCTCATCTGGAACATTGTATTGTCTTCTGGACACCTCATTTCAAGAAGAATACGGATAAACTGGAGCGTATCCAAAGGAGGGCAGCCAAAAATGGTGGAGGGTCTGGAAGCCATGAAGTCCTATGAGGAGCAGCTTAGGAGCTGGGGATGTTTAGTCTTCAGAAGAGAAGGTTAAGAGGGGACATGATAGCCATATTTAAAAATTTGAAGGGATGTCATGTTAAAGATGGAGCAAGCTTGCCTTCCACTGCTCCAGAGACTAGGACAAGGAGCAAAGGATTCAAGCTGCAGGAAAAGAGATTCCACCTAAACCTCAGGAAGAACTTCCTGATGCTCAGAGCTGTCCAACAGTGGAATCTGCTGCTTCAGTGGAGTGTGGTGGAGTCTCCTTCTTTGGAGGTTTTTAAGCAGAGGTTGGATGACCATCTGTAGGAAGTGTTTTGATGTGGGTTCCTGCATGGCAGGGGGTTGGGCTCGATGGCCTCTGGGGTCTCTTCCAGTTTGGGGTTTTCTATGATTCTACTTCATGGGAGCACAAACCTGTGTGTGCCATGCAGCTTGTCCTGTCCCTGCCCCAAAGCCAGAACCTCCTTCAGGCTACACAAGCACTCTAGGACATCTGGTTCATCTGGCTCAGAGCCATCCTTTGGTCTCTAAAGATGGAGAATAGTGTCAACCATGCATGCCAGCAAAAAATACACATTATAAATGAATATCTTTTCATCTCTCTCCTTCACTGAGTGCTGCAATCTTCACCTGAGAGTTGCTAGCAGAAGACACCATGAGTCTCCGGGTCTGTTTATTTTTGCTGTATGAGAGCGGGACTTGAGGAGTTTGTAGAGCCGACTATGCCTACTGCAACCACAAAACCCAGGCTGCAGTTCAAGTGGGAGGAGTAGAAGGTCTTAGCAAATCTCTCAGAGAGACGTCAGAGTCAGACAGAAAAAGAAATTCAAATTCACTGAGATTTTTAAAAAATATGTTTACCCAATCTGTTGCATGCAACATCATTAACACAAATGTGCAATAATCGGTTACTCATCACTGGAGGGAAATCTTGGATTCTCTTTCTCCCCAGTTTTCAAATTATACACAAACAAACACGCCTGACTAAAAATGCGCACATTTTTTGAAAAGTAAGCAAACACTCTCGAGTCAATGGGGAAAGTGCATTAAAACTCATGCATGTTAACATTGATAAAAACGTGCATCAACATACCTTGAGTTTCCTGAGTGGGAAGAAAATAAAAAAGCTTGTAAGCTGAAATGGAACTTGGGTGGAAATGAGAAGGGCCTTTTCTGTTGTGGTACCCAGGTTGTAGAACTGGGGAACAATCCATCTCCTTTCTGACTGGTCTTCTGCTTTGGTCAGATATCGCATGAGCCATTTCTGCACTAGCCTGTTATAGTGCTATTATTCCACTTTCAACACCCAATGGAATCCTGGGGTTTGCACTTAGGGAAGGGCCTCAAAGATATAATATAATAGCACTACAACAGGCTAGTGCGGAAATGGTGCTAGTTAGCTATATTTTTCTTTGATCTTCTCATGCCAAGTTCCTAAGATGGATCTTGGATGGAAATGAACAAGGCTTACAATTTGAACTGGAACTTAGCTGGAAATGAGGCTGTTGGGAATCTGAGAAATGTAATTTCTAAATTCTAAATTTCCCTCCCTAAACTGCAAACCCCAGGATTCCATAGGAGGCTGAAAGTGGAATAATTGAACTATAACAGTGCAGAGCAGAAATGGCCCAAGAGATCCACCCAGAACCCCACAGGATGTTGAAAGTGGAATGATACTGCTTTAAGAGTGTAGTGTGGAAATGGTGTGAATGCACATGGGACAAGGCAAGGCCTGCGGAGTTCTTTCTTTAATGCTCACTGACCAGGACTCTATGGGCCTTTCTGCACTACACTGTTCTAGTGCTATTATTCACTTCCAGCCTCCTGTGGGATTCTGGGGTTTGTGGCCAAAGAGCCCTCTGGCTGAACTGCAAACCCCAGGATTCCATAGGAGATTAAAAGTGGAGCAATAGCACTATAACAGCATAGTGTGGCAGCGGCCCGGCCTCAGTGCAGCGTAAGAGAGGGGTGGAAAAGTGGCCTCCTTGCTCTTTCTCCGAGGTGCCCCAAAGTCTCGGGCTGGCCCTGGCCAAAGCGGGGAGGCCCTGGAGGCGCTTGCAGGGGTCTAGAGAAGAGCTTTCAAACGGTGCGTCGGGACACATTAGCGTGTCACCGCTGCTGCCGCCGCCACCCTGGGCCAAGAACGATGCCGGACAGGGCGGCAGCGGGCCAGGCTTGGACGGAGGGGCCCCTCTGCTCCTGACCACCGGTGGAGCTGGGACCGTGTGGAAGCGGGGCGGGAGGGCCGTGGCCAGGGCACGCAGGGGCACGGCTACAAGCCTGGGCGCCCCAGGAACACTGCTGCCCGGGGCGAAGCTACCTGGGCACCCGCCCCCCATTCCTACGCCGCTGCTCCTGACCTGGGAGTTTCGCCTCCGGTTTCCTAGTAACGAACCCCTTGTAAGAGGGAGGGACACAGACATACATTGTAATAAAAAAATGCACAGGAACACAACTGATCTCATGACAACCGTTCATACATATTTTAAAAAATATATGTTATTTCTGATTTATTGATTTATAACTCTTAAAACTGGATTACTGTGTCACGAAATGATGTGTGCCTAAAAAAATGTGTCACCAACACGAAAAGTTTGGAAAGCTCTGGTCGAGAGAGAGAGGGGGGACCACTTCTGCACTACACTGTTATAGCGCTATTATTCCACTTTCAACATCCTGTGGCACCCCGGGGTTTGCAGCTTAGGGAGGGGCCTTTGAGGTCCCCAGGATGCCGCAGGATGTAGAAAGTGGAATGGCAGGGCCGCAACAACCCAGGGAGAGACCCGCCTGAGAGCAGGGAGGAGGGAGGGAGGGAGGGAGGGCGCTCCCTCCCGCTCCCTCTTACCTCCCCCTCCCTTCAACGCGCGGAGGGGGAGGATCCCCCGGGGGGAAGAGCCATGCCGTCCCCAGGCCCGCCCTCCCTCCCTCCCTCCTTTCAGAGAGCTGGAAAAAAAAAGAAAAAGAAAAAGCGCCGCCCGGGCTCAGGCCCGTCCCCGAATCCCTCCGCCCTCCCCGCGCGCAAACACTTTCCAAACTTTGAGGCGAAAGAACTTCCTTTTTCCCTCTTTCTCGCGCGGGGGAGCGGCGGGCGCTCTCGGTCCCCTCAGTCCCGAGGAGGGAAATTGGGGAGAGGCGTGGCCTTCACCGTCCCCCCGTCCGGACTCCTCACCTGCGGCTTCTCCCCCCGCTTTCTTTTGCCGCGGCCAGTCAGTCGCACCTGGGAGGCGAGGCGGAAGGATACGCGCGAGGGCGGCCGCGGGCTCCAAAGTTTCCAAAGTTGCTTCGGCGCTGCCGAGGCGGCGCAGTGTGGCTGAGGCGGCGCGCGGGCGGGCGGAGGAGCGGAGCGGCTCCCCTCAGCAGCACTTTGGGCGGGCTGGGCGAGGACCGGGCTCCGGCGGCCTCTTCTGAGGGGGAAAGACGAGCCGTAAGAAAGCCTGAGAGGAAGAGAAGCGGAGAGGCGGCGACGGGGCGGAAGGGAAAGAGAAAGCCGAGAACCCCGTCGGTCGGTCGGCCGGAGGGAGGGAGGGAGCCCCGCGCGCGCGCGCGCCGCCGCCAGCGGAGGGATGCGGCCCCTGCGGAGCTGCCGGCATCGCCTCCCCGCCGCCTCCCCGCTGCTGCTCCTGGCGCTGCTGCCCGTCCTGACTCGAGGTACGAGGGCGGGGGGGGCCAAGGGGCGCCGCATAACTTGGCCGGGAACCGGCGTGGGTTGGTGGTGCCGGCGGAAAGGGCCGAATTCGAACTCGTAGCTCGCGGGGTGGTTTCTGAGAGGCGCGAGTGAGTCTCACTCTTTGAAGGTTTTGAAGCAGAGGCTGGGTCGCCGTCTGTCCGGAGGGCTGTGAGGGGGGTTGTTGCATGGCAGAAGGGGGTGGACTGGATGGCCCCCGGGGGTCTCTTCCAGCTCCAGGATTCTATGAACCGCTGTGTGAGGGCGACCAAAATGGTGAAGGGTCTGCAAGCCATGCCCTGCGGCTCCTCGCAAGCGCAGCCGGTTTGCAGACGGAGTCACCGGATGCTTTCAAAATGGTGAAGGGTCTGGAAGCCATGAAGCCCTCTGAGGAGCAGCTCAGGGAGCTGAGGCTGACCAGTCTGCAGAAGAGAAGGCGGGATGGCCATGCTTAAATATTTGAAGGGGTGTCATGTCGAGGAGGGAGAGGGCTTGTTTTCCGCTGCTCCAGAGACAAGGACAAGGAGCAATGGATTCAAGCTGCAGGAAAGGAGATTCCACCTGGACCTCAGGAAGAGCTTCTGGATGGTCAGAGCTGTCCTGCAGTGGAATCTGCTGCTGCCTCCATGGAGTGTGGTGGGGTCTCCTCCTTCTTTGGAGGTTTTTGAGAGGCGCGAGTGGCTGGGTGGCCATCTGTCCAAGGGAGTGCTTTGATTGTGTGTTCCTGCATGGCAGAATGGGGTTGGACTGGATGGCCCCTGGGGTCTCTTCCAGCTCTAGGATTCTATGACCCTACCTATCTATCCATCCACTGCTTGGCTGCCTGTCAATGATGGTTATCATGATGATGTGTTCTGTGCCTTCAACTTATGGCAACCCTATTCTATGATCCCCCCCCCCAGCTCTGGTTAGATTCACCTAGGTCAGGGGTCCTGCACAATCCATTCTTCTTGTAGAGCTTTCCATAAAGTTTTAACTTGCCCACAGCTAAACTGGGTTTCCAGGTACAGGAGTAGACTGTGATGCTCATAACCTGCAAGGGAAGAGGACTAGGATTTGAACTCCTCAAGGGGAAGTTTCTTTTAAAACTTCTTTTATAGTTGAGACACTCTGTTTTTCACCTGCACGGGAGCAGAAACCTTGGACCTTTAGTGTTATTCAGCCTCAGCCCTGGTAACCAGAAGCTCGCCTTAAAGGAAGAAAGACAACAGGGTTTATTTTTTTCCTCTTCCTTTGTGTGTGTATGTTTTCCTTCATTCATTTTTTTTAAAAGGTGCTTTAGTTAGTTAAGTGAAACTCATCAGACCGGATCAGCTACTTCATTTTTGGTTTAGAAGAATTTAAGAGCCCTGGAGGAAAATGCAGTGACAGTCTAGAAACATTTGGGCTCCCCAGAGGAAAAACCACCAAAGCTTGGGGAAAAGTTACTTTCCTAGACTGCAGCCTCCAGAGTTCCTCAGCCAACATGGCTGGTGAGAGAAGGAAAAGTTCTTTCCTTCCAAAAATGGCAACTCTGTGGAGTATCAAGTCTGAGGGGAAGGGTTCAGAACACACTAGTTGGCCGGTACTTTTAAAAGGGATGGCAAAGAAAGTCTGTGCGAACACAAGATGAAACAATCACTGTATTTGCAATGAAGTGAATGTGTAATTTGCAAGCTGGTGAAAGATTCACACCAAGGTATGTTGCTTGATTTAATTCTCTCAAAGGGATGACATGCCTTTTCTAGTGTTTTATAAACTGTCTGTCACAGAAATGCCCTTGGTAAACTTAGATTTGCAACTTTGTAATGTGTGAAAGAACCAGTTATTGTCTGTTTGGGCAACTTTTTATTTGGAGAAACTTCATTTGCCAGTGGCATTTATAATTAGGAAATACATTTGTTCTTGGCTGCAGGGCTTTTTAAATTTTTTTTTTTTGGTTCCTCTAAAAAGATCTAGTTTGTGAACATGCGTCAGATTTCCTGTATTCACAGCCTCTCTCTTTCACCTCCCTCTTCCCTTTTTTTTTTTTTTAACTTGTTATTTTCTGGGGACAGATGTCAGATGTTGCCTGCTCATGTGCCTGTACTCATATTTGTGCTATAGATCTCACTAACCTTTGAGGAAACAGCTCAGTGGAAACTGAACAGAACGTTAGAATTGGATATATCCAGTTTTGACAGTGTCATTGAGATGGGAAAAGTAGCTCAGTGTCGTTGAGATGGGGAAAGTAGCTTCATTTTGTGTTTGTTCCCATGGCCTCTGCCTGGGTGCCCCTCAGTATGCTTAGGAGTTAACAAAATTTTGTTGTGGGTGCAGAGAAAATTTGGTGGCTAGTTTTGTTGAGCACATGGAACTTCCCCGCGGTTGTTTGATGCATTTCAAATCAAGGTGTGCTCACTGGCTGAACAGGGTTGTAAATAGAGGCATGCACTCAACAGGTCTCCCTCACCTTAATTCACTTTTCTTCCACTGTGATGCCAGGCAGGTGACAATTGCCTGGAGTGTGTGTGTGTGTGTGTGCCTGTGTATACACTGCGGTGAGGCATTTAATCCTTTTGGGTGTATGAGTTGATGTGCATTCATTTAGCCTGTGGGCAAAAAGGAAAAGGAAGGGGGGGAAAACACCAACCACTGCATACCAGTTTCAGGTTTCTCTGTGGCACGTGCTGTGATGGGATGGAAACTGTTCATCCAGCTGCCTCTTAGCTCAGCTTCATTCTCTTTCCACCTCCATACTGGCCAGGTGTGATAGAAACTAGAGGATAGCACATTTGAAGGGCACTGACATGATGGGTATTTATTGTTGGGAGGTAATGGATTTGAATGCTGAGTTAGTCTGAAATCGGGCTAGCAAGGGAAGCACTTGCTGTGGGATTTGGGAGATATACCTAAATCAATGCTACTCAGAGTGATGGTCCTTGGACCAATATGTGTCCCAGGAAAGGAAAAAAGAAAGAAAGAAAAGAAAAGAACTGTAACCAATGGGCATAAATATTTTGCTGGCCCCTGGTGCACTGGCAGAAAAAGTTGGTTTCTCTCCCCATCAGATAGCCCGAGAAGCTCTGATCTGGATCACCCTGAGACGGTATTGAGATGCATAGCTGGACTGATGCAGAGTGGCTTGCTGGATTTAGAGCTACGTGGTATTGGGTTCAAGTTTTGACTGGGATCATCTGATGTTTTCACAAGATTTGTTGCGCCTAAGAGATGGTGTCCTTCAGCAAAATATTATATGAAATAATGTTGTAATGTTGCCTATTTTTATTTAGCTCAGTGTGGCACAGATGAATTTTAGTCTTCTTACAAGCAGCTGGTGGGAGGATAATTTAACTTACTATACCCCTGCGTATGTATGCTTAGTCTGAGAGATAGTGACTTGATGAAGGTCATCCAGGGATGTGGAAACAGCTGTTTGGGCCCAGATTCCTTCACCTGTTACTAACTTCTGCACGCGGTCTTGCTTTCTCAGGGCCTGTTGGAGAGGTTTTTGTTGTTGTTGTTCCTGTTGAGTTCCACAGACATTTGGGAAAAATTCTCCTAGGTCCCTGAAGCCCCACTAAGACAAAGGAGTTCCATTTCTCTACATAGGACATGATGGGATAGCTGACTCACTCAGTGTTGTTAGGGACTGCAGTGCCCCTAAATGCTTGTTTTTATCTCCCTGGGCACCAGTTAAATGGGAACAAGAACTTTCTCTTCCCTGTCTCCTGAGTCTCTTGCAAAGACCTGTACAAGATCTATATTGCCTTGCACTTCTGGTGGGCTGAGAACAGCATTGGAATGTTCAGCTACTAAAGAAATCAGAAGCATTTTGCAGTCAAGTCTCTGTAGGAGAAGAGAGCATTGTTAGTTTGTCTGGGACTGAAGGCACAAGGCATTGCTGAGGATGGGTCAAAAGAGCCTTGCAGCAGTTATTAATATGAACACTGAAAGCCAAGGGAGAAGAGGAGGAGGATGGAACTGAGGAGAGCAGGCCATTGACATCTGGAAGAGGAGCCTAAGACTAGATGAAAAGGGGAGAGGAGGAGGTGGGTGGAAGCCTAAAGAGGGCTAATTG
The DNA here is from genome assembly GCA_948474755.1 of Ctenosaura bakeri. Classification (NCBI taxonomy): domain Eukaryota; kingdom Metazoa; phylum Chordata; class Lepidosauria; order Squamata; family Iguanidae; genus Ctenosaura; species Ctenosaura bakeri. The sequence goes on from CAOLHI010004054.1 coordinate 26,619, forward strand.
AAAGAGAGGATCTGAGTTCTTACATCCAGGAGTAGAGATGATGTGGGCAGAGGCTGATGAAGAGACAGCCTGCTGAAAGGAAGAGTTTGCAAGATCTAGTATATTCTGAAATTGCATATATAACCTATTTCCCCTTCCAGTGAGTTCAGTTCATTATACTGGCCCTCAGTCCTCCCCAACACATTATCTTCACAACCACCCTGCGAGGTAGTTCAAGCTGAGAGAGAGAGAGAGAGAGAGAGAAAGTGATTGGATCCAAACTTGCCCAGTGGGATGGCTCAGTGGGATTGGAACTTCAGTTGGATGAAATTCTAGTCCAACATTCTGGCCAAGAAGGAATTTAGCCATTCATATCTGCAGTCACGACCTGTGATCTGATAGCCCAGTGATGGCCAAGGGCATACAAATTGTGCAGGGGAGAAGCTGACTTTTATTAGCTGACTTGCACGCGTGCAAACCAATCTATAGAAACCAAAAGAATCTGATTTCAACCATGTGGGTTGCCACAGCAGCCCATGGCCTCTTTCTGCTGTTGCTGAGCCAAGTCGGTGTCTGCACGTTCTTAGTCATAATGCCAAAAAGTCATTCTGGTCTCTGTCTTCCGGGAACAGAAAAGGAACCCCCTTCTGCATGCCCTTTTTTTCACGTGTCATGTCTGGTTTCGCTTTGATTTTTCTTTCCAAGTGAGACACTTCCACATCTCCTCCTCCTTTTTCTTCTAAACCACCAGTAGCCAGGAGGCCTAGAACAGGTTTTGTGTGTTTGTGTGAGCATACTTGCTTTGGTCTGACTGAATCAAGAGGAGGCAGGTATTGAGTATCAAGGAGCCGGGATTCAGCCCCGCACGTCAGCCAGCCGTGCAGTAAATACAGGCGAAAGAGGTATCATTTAGTTTTTGACAATGGGCAGCTCTGATTTCCCTCCTTTGTTCAGAGTGGGCAGGGAGCTGTGCTCTGCAGCTGTTGCTCTTTCCCACGAGCAAGGGGGAGCAGCCTTGGTGGTTCCTTTACAACTCTCTTATCCCCCTCTGTAGGACTCCTGTTGCAGACTGACTCTCTTTTTTTTAATCATGAATATCTGAACAGCCAGACAGTTCAAGAATAGCTTTGTGTATGTGTGTCCATGCACACACCACAACAGAGACTCTGTATACGTGTGCGTCTGAGAGACAGAGGCTAAAACAAGTGCATAAAAGACAGGTCTTGTTTCACTGAAGAGCTGGAGGAATGGGGTTTTGTAGTCAATATCCAGCTTGGTATGCAAGCATGGCTTGACCCTGGAAATGTTACTGCTCAGATTGAAGTTCCCAGAATACCCCTAGCAGCCATGTTGGCTAGAGGATTCTGGGATTTGTTGCCCCCTCCCAAAGTTACTTTCCTCCAGCTCCACTTTTGCTTGCATGTTAGAAGCAGTTGCTGAGGACTTAGTTGAAATACCTTATTTCGCTGAGTTTGGTATTGTTGCTGTTGCATCCTCCTTTGGGACAAAATGCCAGTGTTTCTCTCTCTTATCCCTTCTCCCAACACTGTCAGTGTGCTGGTACCATTTTACACAGAAGGAACTGAGGCTGAGTGGTTGAACTGAATCCCGGCTCTTTGAAAGATCTATGCTATGAATGTGAATATTGTTCAAAGTACAACTTTACTATTTAGCATTATTTCATTTCTGTACTTACAACAGCTGTAAGCAGGGAGGGGTTAACAATTTGTTCAGTGAGATTTCTTCATGGCTGCAGGGTGTGGGTGGATGAGGAGACTTGAACCCCAGGTTCTAATGTTCTATCTTGCATCAAACTTCACAATGTGGCTAGTCTATGCACATATGATTTTTCTCCGCATAGGGCTAGTCATGTTGACCTGAGTGGAGACAATGGCTCTGGTCTCAGTGGAAGGTTAATTTAAGCATCTCTGAGCAGTGGTGAGGTTATTACTGTTGTCAAGGGTCTCCATGCAACATTTAAATTCTACTTGCATTGTCACAGAATGTACCTAAATTCCATTGCCCTTAACTTCAAACTTTGTATGGGATTTTATTTTACTTATACACACACAGAGATTTATGTTTGTTGCTGGATCCATCTGATGAAGTGGACTCTAGTCCATGAGAACCCTTCTCAAAATGTTGAGCCTCTTGTTAGATTTCAAGAGGCTGCAACATTTTTTTTGTCTTCCTTGTAATGTCATTCTTTTAAAAAAGGAATGTCAACTCTTCTTTTCTTTTTAACAAGTGTTTCCATGACTTGTTGCCTAGAGGCAGTCCTTCCTCATCACTGCTAATCATCTGGAGATGTATTTAAATGCTGTTGTTGTTACTGTTATTACAAACAGAGCCTGCAATGTTACCTTGCTTTATGGCATCATACAAATTGCTCCAAGGACTGTGCAGGAGACTGAATCCAATTGAGTTCTTTTATTGTGCAATAGCAGCTAATATGACTTTTGTTTCATTTGCCCTTTCATTAGAAAGGTTAGAGCTCTTCCTGTTTTGCTTGAGAGATTGTAGGAACCAGCATCACATGTTTAGCTGTCAGTTTTGCAAAAATTAAGAAAGTGTCAGTATTACTTGGATTCTGGATGTATGGGTGCTTGATTCTTTTTCCTGGATTGCCATTATGAATTGCTGTGTGAAGCAGCTGCATTTGCTTTGCATCTGTAAAATAAAATGCAGGTATGCCTAGTTAACAAAGCAGATGCGTTCCTGAGCATTTCTGCTTTAACAAAAAATTGGTAGTAGGGGAAAAAATAACACACAAAGAATAGGGTTAGATCTCTACATAACAGGAAAGAAAAAAATGTTTTAACATTTTTCAACATGTTTTAGCAACTTTTTGTTCAAAATTAGCAATATGCACGTGTGAATTTAACCAAGCATCTCAGGTAAGCCTATTGTTTTGAACTGGCTAGAGACTGCTTGATTCTGACGCGTTGTGAGAATTCATCCAGGGATTATTTTTTTTCTTAATGCAGTCTCTACTTTTCTTATGGTGGCTGGATCTGTATACTTTCTCTTTTAATATGCTGGGGGTATCTGGTGAAACAGGCTTATTTGCTGTCCCCCTTGCTCTCTGCTTTGTTGTTTGCACATGCTCAGTAAGGGCTTCTGAAGGCAGCTGCTGTTGACCTTGCCTGTTGTAGTCAGGTTCACCCAGCTACAGTAGGATCAGTTAGAGTGGAGTAGTTACCTAAGAGCTTATGAAGTAATTGTCTCTCACCTGATGCCTTCAGATGTATTGGGCTATATTGCCCATAATCTCCCAGCCAACCCTAGGTGTCAGCCATGCTGGCTGGAGATGATGGAAATTGTGTGTGTCTGTGTGTAGCCATATATAGATGGAAATTATAGTCATATATAGTTGTGAAACAGGCTTTTTTTACAAGCGAGAGGGATTACTCTTTGCTCTCGTGCATGATTTTTGATCTATCTATTAAGTGAAAGCAGGCTCTAAAGGGGCCATCACTTTTTAGACCATCCTTTCTAGATCCTGCAGCTAGCCTAATAAAATGGTGCTGGCAGACACTGTTCTTTCTAGGGGTTTCTCTTTAGCAAAATAGACACTCAAGACTTCTCTCTGCAATAGTGATGTGTCTTGAAAGATTGTGGTGGTGTCAATCCAAAAGGGAAACTTAACCTTCACCTTCCCCCTGCCCTGGCAAATGTTCTGTTTTGTGCCATTTACTGGTAGATCTTTCCATGTTTTTCCAGAACTGAGTAGGTATTGAATTGGATATCCTGAACATCTAGAAATGTCTCTGTTTTGCTTTATTTTTTTCAGTTCCCTTGTCCTCATAGATGCCATGATAGCCCTGGAAGTTTCAATGGGAATACAGTGGAACTAGATATGACCTGGATTTGCAAGATTCATTGGGTTAGAGTTAGAACTTGACATGGCTCAGCACAGATTCCTGTCCTTTCCCCATGCCCATTTGTCTTCCTCTTGACTCCCAAACCAAAACACCAGCCTCCCCCTAACACACACCACACCTGCTGTGCCCCTAAGTGCTTGTGAGAACCTTGGATATGTGACCTGTGGGGCAGGAATAAACTTTGCACAGAAAAGGATGGGGGGGTGTTAATTGCAGCATTGATGTTAACTGTAGACCTGAGAGGGGAAATCTTTGACTTTCCAGATGTTTTGGGTTATAGTTCCCACAATATCTTACAGTCCTCCCTCTGCATTTTTGGGGTTGACCTTTGCAAATTTGATTATTCACAAGGTGTGCCTTTGACCCCCTCCCCCACTCTCCTCCATTCACTTGCCCTTTGCTGGGATGCGTTGTGCCTTCCTTTTCTGCACCTGGGCAAAAGGCAAGGGGATAGCGGGGAGGCATGTGTGCTGTTCCCTCCCTTTCCCTTGTTTTTTGCCCAGACATGCATGCCTTCCTTTTCTGAGTCTGGGTAAGGGCAAGGGAGTGGGAGGAGGGAGCCCCAGAAGGGAATGGGGGGAGAGCGCAGAGGGAGTTAGTCATGGTTTTTCCACTTTTGCAAGGGTTCTGTGCTCCAAATCCTTGCAAAAGTGAAGGGCCATTGTATTTGCTATGTGAGGTATGCTGTTAGGCCAACACAGCTGGAGAATCAAAGTTTTCCCAATCCTATTGTAGACTTTAGGTTTCCTCCTTGATTTATGCTTGCATTTTGTATGTTCAGATTGAATGGAACTAAAATGCTAGGTGAGTGGAAATTACCAGCAACCTAGCCACTGAATGGCAAGTTTATGGAGTTGGTGATCACGTCTCTTTCCCCCGCTGACAGTATAGTGTTTTCAAGTCCTCTGGGGTAACTGTGTTCTCTCTTTTCAGGTCTCCGATGTACCCAGTCTTCTGAATCCTGCTTGAATGGAGGAAGGTGTGAATCCTTTCTCAATGGAACAGGGGTGTGCTTGTAAGTATAAAAAGACGTGATGGAAGTGTGTATTTCTTTGTTTATATATGTGAACAGATGGTATTTAAGCTACAACAAGCTTCTCCTGGCTAGCAGAGAACTCTTTTTCGTTTGTTTGATTGTTTCATCATGAGGAGATGGGCTGTTGGCCATTGTATCGAGGGAGGGGTGATCTTAGGTCATTTTTGTACTCCGCTGTTATAGTACTATTATTCCACTTTCAACCTCCTATGGAATCCTGGGGTTTGCAGTTTAGGGAGGGGCCTTTAGGATTCTCAGCCAGAGAGCTTTGTGGCCTCAGTAAACTATAAACCCCAGAATTCCACAGGATGTTGGAAGGGGAATAATAGCATTATAACAGTATGGTGCAGAAATGGCCTTAGTTTCTTCTGTGATGATCCATTACTTAAAACACTGCCCTGGGCTAGGGTGGATGAAGAAACTTTTGCAACGCTTTCCAAATTGAAAAACAGCTCAAAACAGAATGCTGTTTTGTGGAAGAGGCTTGGGGCCTTTTGTTGGATTGAAGAACCCTGGTATAGTTTTCCTTGCACTGTGGATACATGTTTGATGTTTTGCCATCATTTTACAAAGGAGACATGGGGGAGACACATGACTGGGAGCCTGTGATTCCCTGGGGTATTCCACACATATTTGGGGAGATCTTATGTTTCCTGTAGCATACAGAAACTAGAGTCCTACATCATGGTTGAAAAGTGTAAATGATCACATACAGAGTTTCACATTGATTGTGTTGGGCAACCCTGGTGTTGAATAGCAGTATTGTGCCACCAGATGCACATTTGCATAGACTGTGGCACTACACGCACAATTCCATTTTCGTGATCTTGAGCTGAATACAGGCATTGGGCATTGGGCAGTAGTGGGCCACTCTGTTACCCTGTTTACTGGAGGTCCTGGGAGGGACACCTAAATAACCTTACAATTACAGAAGATGGGGAAATTAGTCAAGAGCACTGGTTGGTGCTACGAGAGGCAGGGTAACGCAGCAGGATCTTGTAACCCAATGTTTACGGGGTCAGGCCAAGTCAAGAAGCAAACCGTGTTGAAAATAATGAATGATCTTTATTAAATACAGTCACACAATGTAAGCAACCCACACACACAGATAACTAAGGAAAAAAAAGGTTTGAATATGATAGTGGGACTTTTAGAGGGATAGTTGATTCGGGTGATACGAAACCTGTTCCTGAAGCCCAGAGGAAGATAGAGAGCGATGCTGGGGTTCGGTGTATCTCAGCACGTGGAGCTGAGGGGAAGCTCACCAAGCAAAGTGGCAGCAAGGTGGTCTGGAATTCGGGAGCGATCCAAGGATGGTCTTGGAATCAGGAGTATTTATAGGGAGAAATGTAACTGTAGGCTAAGCCATACTTGGGGAAAACAATGCATTTCGGGCGTGGAACAAAGCTTTGGAAAGGTCAAAATTTAGCATGATTGAGTTAAGTCCAAATTGACAAAGAGGTAGACAGTGCTTGTCAGTTGAGTATTCAGCTTGCCAGGTTGCCTGCTCGGGGCAGGGAGTCCTTTGTAAACAGCGTGCATACATAATAAGGGTGTTTGCAGAGAGGTCTCCTGAAGCGGTGATCTGGCTATTTCTAGCCTGCCTGGGTGGAGAATGGAATGTCCAGCAGTTAGTGGCCGAGCCTAGTTCTGTGCTTGTCCGGGGGCCTCACAAACATGTGGAGAAGGGTGGTGGAAGAGAGCCAAATTATTGATATCAAAATGATATCTTTATGCTATCTCCAAGGAGGCCTAAACTGCAGTAACAACTCCTTCTGTAGGGAAACTTAAAACATGCATAAGACACCAACAGGATTCTGTCTAAAGCATTGTGCTATGAATCCATTCTGAGAAGATGCTGTGAAAATAAAGTTAGCTGGCTGGAACTTTGAGAAGCTCTGTTTGCATTCAAGGTACAGCTCAGGAAACACTTGCTGGGGAGCTTTCTCAAGTTTCCTTTCTGAAATAGAAATAACATGGTTATAACATGGTTATCGAGATAAATCTCTGCCAGTTTCGTCTTAACTAGACTGACAGTGATTTCAGTGGTTGCCTTACTAGGTCTTTAATTATTGCATGACCACAAATGTGATGGAATCATGCTGTATAATGCGAATCAGAAGATACTTTAGCCTGGATAAGAGACGGTTAAGAGGTGATATGATAGTAATGTTTAAATATCTGAAAGGATGTCTATTGAAGATGGAGCAAGCTTGTTTTCTGTTGCTCCAGAGACTAGGATATGGAATAGTAGAATCAAACTACAGGAAAAGAGATTTCCACCTAAACATTTGGAAGCACTTCCTGATGGTAAGAGCAATTCAACAGTGATTCCACTGTTCAAATATAAGTCTATTACTTTCCCTTTCAATTAAGTTGTAAGCTTGTCCATCTCTGCCAATTCCATAAGTTTATTAACCCATTTGCTTAGTTTCAGTATCTTATCATTCTTCCAAAGTTTTACATATGTAATTCTTGCTGCTGTTATCATATATCTTTTCAAATTCTTTGGAGGTTTTTAAATAGAGGCTGGATGACTATCTTTTGGGTTTAATTGCATGGCAGGATGGGGTTTAACTTGTGATCTCTTCCAACTCTATGATTTGTATTTTTGTGGATAAAAAAAATTCCCAGGAAGAGCAACCAGTCTTTAACTGGTAAAACAAAGCTGGCACTGAAGTTGACTAAGATTTTGAAGGAAGATCTCTTGATCTCCTCTAAAACAGTGCTACTCAAAATGTGGAGCAATACTGGCCTATGACTAGTGGATACCACAGTATGATGAGTTTCCAGGAAAGAAGGAAACAGTTGTGGTCAGTGGCCACAGATATGATGCTGGTCCCTGGTACATTGGGGGGAAAAGTCCTGCCGTACTTCTAAAGTGAAAAAGTGATTGTATTGTTTTATGCTGTGTGGCCTCAGGTGACCTTAATTCAGCTTCTTAGTTTCCTTCATGTTTCTGCAATTTTTGAGCTGTACAGGGAAAATGGGTGACCAGCATAGGCCAAAGGACTGGTCCATAAGTAAAGAAAGTGAGTAGCAAGAATAATACTTTATGCTAGAATACTTTATCCCACTTTGATAATTCACTCTAAACCAATGAAACAAACTTCTTTGTATTAGCATCAAAGGTGCTACAAGATCATTTTGTGTACTGATGCAGACTAACACCAGATTTCTTTGAATATGACTCCTGATCACTGAGATATTTGAATTGTGAGGTGGCAAGTCTCAGTGAGGAGGCATAGCTAGTTAGGAACATGAATGTGGATGTGCTTTTGTGACTGTGGAAGTGAACTCATTCCTGTTCACTCCCTTTTTTGTGTGCAATTCATGAAATTACATTGTGTTCTGAACTTGTCATATGTGAGTCCCTCAGCTACATCTTTATCAACAAGGAATAGGAAAAAGAGAAAATGGATGAATTCATGGGTTTACTTCATCAAGCTTATCAGGAGCAGAGGTCTTTGTATCTGGAAGCCTTTATTTATTTCACTGAAAGATGTCTCCACTGCTTGCCATGTTGAACTAAATTTATGTTACGGAAGTTTTGTTTTGTTTTTGGTGGATCTAAGATTACAGTAAAGTGATTCCACTCTGACAGGGCAGTAGCCAAGCTCATGAACTGGAATGCTTTTTGTAAGATGCAGTCTGGTCCCTAGACTAGGAAGAAAACCAGAATATGGGAGGCAACAGAATTTCCTCCTGTAAGGAAAGGTTGGGCTGTGGAATTGGTACACCAAACCTTCAGCTCCTCTATTTTTTTCCTGTCTTAATCTGACTCTTTCAGAAATTGTTATTGTTGTGTGTCTTTGAATAATTTCTAACTTATGGTGACACTAAGGCAAACTTATCAGAGGGTTTTATTGGCAAGATTTGTTCTGAGGTGGTTTGCCTTTGCTTTCCTCTGAGGCTGACAGAGTGTGACTTACCCAAGGTCACCAAGTGGATTTCCATGGCTGTGTGGGGATTCGAACCCTGATATCCCATTGTCTAGTCCAATACTCAAACCAGACTGGCTCTTACTTAGCAAATTTATATTAATAATAACACATTTACTGTTGCAAATGATAGCACAAGGCATTTCATCACTACCACCTCAATCATCAAACTATTTATATGGATAGAGCATAAAACACATATATAAGTGTGTATGTATATTTATTTATTTATTTGATTGATTGATTGAAATGTTTAAACAAGAAAACTTTCTTAAATTCTTATGAAAGTAAATATGCAACAAACTATTATTATTATTAGATATTATTATTAGATGTTTTTGTTAAGAGACAGTATGTTTCTTCTGACTTTGCTTCTACCCAAAATTGCTTCCTATTCCGACTCCACAGCCCTTGTTTGAGAATCTTTAAACTTAAATCTGATGGCTACTTGCAGTTGTTTGCCAAGAAAGAATGATAAACAAGTGGGCTCAAGTAATCAGCTGGGTCACCCATGCACTCCCTTTTCTTTATAGCCTTTTCATAAAAGAAATATGAAAGAAGTTAAGTTCCCTATCCCACACTTATCTACTTGGGTGTAAGCTCCAGGATGTTCTGTGGAACATAACTTACCAGTGAGTGATTTGAGACTGGATTGGAGTCCAAGGTTTTCCACTCCACCTGTTTGAAGCAAATGCAAAGAGCTGCTCTTAAAGGGGCCCTTGTGATGCAGCTCCCCAAAGGCATTTCTAATCCCAACTGTTGAATGGCCAGTGTGGTTGTGAAACAAGAAAGAGGAGGTGGAAGATTGTGCGCTAGTGTGTCTGCTTCACTTCTTTCATTTTGCACCCATTTGGCATTTTCTGTTTGCTTCTAGGGATGGGGGGGTGAGAGAGAGATTGAGAGAGAGAAAAACCCTTTAACAAATTAATCAGGCACATGAGCAATTTAATGGACAAAGGCAAGCCTCCTTTGTTAGGCGCTAATGAATGCACACCACAATTTTTTTCTCCTTTTGCCCCCCTCCTCTTTTTTTCGCCTGCAGAAGCCCTACCGACGCTTGACGCTCTAAATCTTGTTTTCTTTCATTCAGAGAATGACAGCTGGGATTCGGTCGAAATTCGGCATCTATTGTTGAGGAAGGCAGATTAATGCTATGTGACTAATCATGGAGGGCTTCCCAGAATGCAAAACTCATTCCTCTTGCCCTGGTTCTCCCCACATTGCTCCCCCTTTTACACACACCCTTCTTTTTTTGTTTTTTACCCCCCTCTTCTGGTCATTCTTTCCCTCACTCTTTCTTGTTCTAAAAAGCTCTCTTGTGTCCTCCTGATTTACATTGGATGTACAGATGGCAGTGGAATCTAATTAGGGTTGATGCGTGTAAGCTGTGAGGGGCTTTGACTTGTATGGCGGCCAGGGTGGTGGTGTTGGTGGGAAAAGAAGCCTTCCGTGTCTAGGAGAAGTCCTTTGCAGTTAGAAATTCCCTTCTGGGTTTTACCAAGCTAGCTGGGAAATCTTAGGAGTCCATCTGTTAGTCGCTGAGGGAGGTAAGACTGGTAGGAAGGGACATCCGAAATGATCCAACTGGACTAAAGTATGATTGACACTGGATGCTTTGAAGCCTCAGAAAGCCCCACGATAGGTTTGCCTTAGGCTCGCCGTGAGTTGGAAGTGACTTTAAGGACATACAACAACAAGATATACTTGTAGGTTATCTGGTGGCTCTCAGCTACTTTTTTGCAGAGTTCCCGGGCCATGATATATCCCCAGATCAGCCAGGCATCGTCTTTAAAAGTGATTTCCAGGCAATTTTCTCCCTAGTAGTGGTAGTAGTAATTATCGTAATAGTAGTAGAAGCAAAAATTATGTCCCACCTTTTTCATAGTTCAGGACCCAAGGCTGCTTACAACAGATTAAAAAACACAGTTAAAATTCACAAAACACAGAAGTTAAGAAGACATTAAACTACCAAAAAAATATTAATACCAGTTAAACTTTAAAAAAACCAAACAGCGCATACTAAATAGAAAATCCAGCTCATGGTTTAGACAGGATGGGCCTTGCGTGATCATTACTCATAGGTCTGCCGAAACAGAAAGGTCTTCACCTGTCTGTGGAAAGAGAGTAGTTAAACTAATTTCCCTGAGAAGGGAGTTCCAGAGCTTGGAGTCAGCCACTCAGAAGACCCTCTCCTGTGTTCTTACCAGATGTACCTGTGAGAGTGGTGGGACAGTAAGAAGTGTATCCCCAGTAGATCTCATAAGGGAGGTTCCTGAGGGGGAGATATGGTCCTTTTATAATCATCCAAACGTGTTAAAACCACCCCTAAATGGGAGAGTTGATCTCTTTGCCTTCTCTGCCCCTGCTCAGAGAGCCAAAAAGGAGCCAGAATGGGAACTAGAAGTGATTTGACATCACTTCTGGTCTCTGCTTAATGTAGCAGTGCAGCCTGTAAAACTGCCCCCTGTTCCCTAAAGAGTTGCCTGTATTTGCCCTAGAAGCAGGATCAAACTTTTGGAATCAATGGATGCAAGTGTTCTTTGCTGTTCTGCTCTGACTGTGCATAACAAAGCCATTTCTTTGCAGCAGTTTCCAGTGATCCAAAGCACATGCTATATGCTGCCTGCTTAGTCACATTTACAGTCAGCGGAAAGCGCTTGCCTCTTTACCCCAAAAGGATCTTTCTCTGGAGTGTTGCACATGCTGTCTTTGTGACTTCAGCCTGGATGCAACATTCTCAGGCAAGATTGCCTTCAAACGCAATTGCAAGGAGTGGCACCACTTTAAAAATGTCCAAGGCTGTTTTTTTTTTCCTAGACAAACTGAGAAAGGTTAGACTGGAGTTGTTATACCATATTTGAGGTTTTTTGACAGCCTTAGAACTTGGATGATGTTTTCCAGAAAAGACTCATTTTTTAAAGGTTCCATTCAGCTAATACTAACTTAAGAAGCATGAAACCATATATACAGTCCTGTTAAATTTATTGAGAATCTTGTTTCCAGCTTCAAAGGACAGAATAGGCTCTCCTGTTTATCTTTGGTGAGTAGAAATTGCACCCAGGTGGTTCAGTAGGGGAAATGTTATGAAAGTTGGCTCTTTGGACACCTTTTAGGTAGCATACTTGTCCTACCTGTACAGGTATGTTCATCAAATGTGGCCTAAAGAGGAGAAAATAACTAATTTACTTTTTTTTAAAAATCTCTCAGCCTAGTTGCATAGAGCTAATTCTTGCTCACTACAGAGCGTCAAGCCAAGTGGCTATTGAAAAGCCTTGATCTAACCTTGCATAGCAATTTGGCTGATAAATCTGTGTTATGTCATCCTTGCAAACATAGCCTTGCAAACATTCTGGTGTTAAAAGGCAGATAGCAGAAGAACTTACATTTTATATCACATACGACACAAATAAAAAAAGAATACTTGGAGTCAGTAAGGTTAGTTTTATGTCAACCATCACTGATGGTGGCTTCAGTTTTTCTGCCAGTGTGGTTTCTGTGGTGGCAAGTTGTTAACTGCAGATTTGCAGAAATAAGGACTCTCTCTTGAGATCTAAATGTCTTTTTCTTTTTCCTTCAGATCAGATGAAAAGCTTTCTCTATGGATCGTGTAGCCCTTGCAATGAAAGGTGCTAATTAAACCTTGGCATGGTAGTGTTTGTGGATTGGCACCCTTGCCACAGATGAAAAGGGGGCTGCCTTATTTATTTATTTATTTTAAGTTTGTGGAGACATGGGATGCCAGTTTCCCAGGAACGCCCTTACCAGTTTGCTTAGCTAGAAACAGATGGTGGTTATTCAGCATTCGATGACAAGTTGGTGTGGTGGACATTATATCATTCTTAGTGTAGGATTCATTGTTGCTTTGTAACTTGAGCTTTGTACCCTGTTTGTGATTCAGCCTTGGAACAAAGCAGTCTTATTACCTGCCCTGCACCTTGAATGACAGAGAGACCCCACAGTCATTTTCTTATGGGAGAAAGAGGTATACTGTGAGTTTTTCACTGTCACTTTCCATTCTTAGCAAGTTCGATAGGCCAAGTGCATTTTGGCGCCCCAAACCTGAGACGTAAGGTTGGCCCTTTTGATGGTGACCCAGGTGGCAAAATTAACATAGTACATTAAGCATCAACTGCAGTTGCTCAGGATGTATCATTCATACAATAAATATCAAGTCTAAAATATTTCTGTAGGCCTCTGCCACTAGAAGGATTGGTTGGAAGTCACAGTCAGCATCATGGCCAAATATTAACAGCTATCCAGTGGCAGGAGAGGATTCATTTGTATCAATGATTTCCTTAGATACTTTTTGCATTTGTTTTGCAGTTTGAAGCTGAAAAAAGATGTGAAGGCTAGGAATGGAGTGAATTTTTTTCCATTGCCAACCTGCTTTATAGTTCTCATAGTTATTGGGTGCAGAAAGGAAGAAAGATGGGTCATACTTGTACGCTTTGGCTTTCGTTGGCTGTTTCTGCACTGTATCAGTCTATTTCCATCTTCAGCTTTAGCCAGGGGGAGAAGGGCACCCTAACCCAGGCTCCCCATATGTCCTGCAGTGGGGAATCTGATTGCTGCCTGAGGTCTACCACTGACTGTGATGGGATGCTGAATCTCATCAGCAAAAGGGCTTCTTTGCAGAGTACCACCTGCTGCATAATTTACCACCAATAAAGCTTATCTTCCAACATTTAATATGTGTCACTGCTTGGCACTGAAAGAACTCTTGGGGAGGCCTGGAACTACACCCAGTTCTGGAATAAAACAACTTCTGTATTTGAAAATTCAGTTATTCAAGCTGTGTGTTGAATAGAAAGCAGGGAGAGAGGGAGGAGGGAAGCATGTTTTCCAGCTTTCTTTTTAACACCTTTGTAAGCACTACATTGAAGAACACATGGGGAATTTAATCCAACCAAAGTAAGTTTTCTAAGTCCTGCTTTGGACAGAAAACAGTTTATAGCAGATGTGGAGAGGTGTCAGGTATTTTTAAAGCACTTTTCTCACCCTGAAATTCTTTCCCCTCACCCAGAGGACTGCAGAAGGGGGTCTGTGTCCTGAGATCTGGGAGTCTTAGTTCGAAGCTAACCCTTTTAAGGATCTTTTAAACTGTTTTACTTGACCTAGGAGGACAATCTTCCTTTTTACAAAAAGCTTCTCTAGCATTCTGTGTCACATTAATGAGATTCAGAAGTGTTGCCATCCGGACCAAAAGAGTTTCCTTGCTTCCTTAGTGTCAGGTTCTCATTGGGGAAAGTGTCCAGGAACAGAGGACAGAGGCAAAGGACTCAGGGATGAAAGCGTCTTGTGGTGAACCTTAGAAATCTGGAGGCAGTGAGGTTGGGTTTTTGTTGTTGTTGTTGTTTGTTCTTTTCCCAAGCTTTCTGCTGAATAACTGGGATCATTCAGCTCTTGAGTCTATTGTTAAACTCCTTTAACAGACGGAAGTCTTCCTCTTTAATATTTTCCCCTCATGTTTTAACCTACTGCTATTTCCATGAAATAATAACAAGGGATGAGGGGGTGGGGGAGAGAATAAGGACTCTCACTGGACAGGAAAAGGGTGCGGCATTGAAATAACCAGAGGAAGTCTGTAACCTAAGGAACAGGAGTAGTTTAGTGGGATCCCACTGTGTTGGGTTCTCTTGAAGGAACATGTTGGTTGCCAGAATGTTAAGCATGATGTAAGGGAACCCTTAAAGTTAAATAAATAGTCCAAAAACAGGTGGCGTGTTTTGGAGATGGTGGGAAACTTGCTACATGGAGGTTTGGCTTATTTAGATGTTCTCCACCAAGTAAGTGGAATAAACTAGGCAAATTTAAAACCCTTAACCCTGTTTCTTTCATGCACTTTGCAGTAGCTTGTGGGCTTCCTGCCTTTCGAATGCAGAAAGTTCTCCAGGGCAGGTGTGAACTTTCAGACTCTCTTTCCAACTTTTACTGATCTGCTAATAAGTGGTTCCCTGGAATTTTTTTAAAGCAAGGAAGTATTAGCAGTTAATAAAGTGTGGTTTTCAACTCTCAAAATAAGATTTGGTGGAACTCTCACCATAAGCTGAGAGCCAGCATAGAGTACTGGTCAGAATGTTGGACTATGACTTTGGATTACCAAAGTTTGAATCTCTTCTTGGGCCTGGAAACCCACTGGGTAACTTTGGGCAAGTCATACTCTCTCAGCTTCAAAGGAAAGCAAAGACAAACCTGCTCTGAACAAATGGCAAGAAAACCCTGTGATAGGTTTACCTTAGGGTTGCAAAAGTCAGAAATGACCTGAAGGCACTCAACAACCACCTTAAGCATGAATGTCTTACGGATTCCTTGGGATTATAGTTTTTTTTGGTGTGTTATGCAGGCAGCACTACCTTACTGAAATAGTTTGCTCAAAAGTAGTAATCATCCAAGCAATCCTCACATATGGGGTTCCAGCTATGTTGTGCTCATTAATTGAGGGAGGGGGCAGGCAGCTTTGTAAGATGTGCAAGGACAATTCTGCGACATACCCTTATGGCTTTCTCTTTTCTGTAAAGAAAGAATGTGGTCACAGTTAGAACAGGTTGAGATGATACTGGATGAGTGTGTCCAAAGGAGGAGGGAATGTGACAGTATTGACTGCTGATTTATTTATTGTCACCATCCTGAAAAGTAGCAATGCTTCTTCTAAAGTTTAGTTCCTTGCAGGAAGAGATTTAAGGCAAAATATAGCTGTTGTTTTTGGCCCCATCCCTTTTGGCTTTGACTCTGCCCAGCACTGAAACATAGCCTTCAGTAATTTATCTGAAATGGAATCCAGCCCTCAGCCTGAAAGTGTTTTCATCATCTTTGGAAGATTATTCTCTTTCCCTCACAATAATACTAGATCTCTTTTGTGTTTGTATGGATTAAACTAAAAGAGCTTAAGAACTTGGACATCCTCTGGCCATTAGTCAGACAGAACAGCTTTCCACAGCTGGATGTCCACTCTGTGGTATATCTGCACAGCCTAACTGTAGCAGTTTGATACCACTTTAGCTGTTATGGCTCCATCTTACATAGTCCTGGGACTCATATTTTAAGGATGGGTTTACAGCTCTCTACTGCTCTGGTTGTCAGTCTTTGGTGATTGTCCAGATATTTTGGACTTCACCTTTCAAAATCCCTGACTATTGACCAGGTTGGCTAGGTCTTCTGAGAGCTGAGGTCCAAAGTAACTGGAGGGCCAAAGTTTGAAAATCATTGCTCTGGTGCACTCTCCTGAACTTCAGCATTAGAGCTTTCCAGTTGAGAGTTCTAAGTACCTCACAAGACTACATATCCCAGGATTTCATACCACAGTGGTGCCAAAGTTCTGTGATTGTGGATAAAGACCAGATGTATTTGACTCTCAGTTCCCATGAACCCCAAATCTGCATGACCAAGTGCAACTGGACCAGTATAGGTTTTAATCAATAGATGGATCTGGTATAAGGTACCTTTGCATATCTATATACATATGCCTTGGTTTGATTGCACTAAGAGGTGGGGAGGAGCCATTTCTGAATTCACATACAACTCAGAAGTGCTGAAATAAGAGACGGATTAAGGCCTTTTCTGCACTATACTGTTACAGTGCTATTATTCCACTTTCAGCATCCTGTGGAACTTTGGGGTTTGTATTTCACTGAGGCCCGGGAGCTCTCTGACTGAGAATTCTAAAGGCCCCTCCCTAAACTGCAAACCCCAGGATTCCATAGGATGTTGAAAGTGGAATAATAGCACTACAACAGAGTAGTGTGGAAATGGCCTTAGATACTGGAGCATGCAAGGGGTACTTCAGTTTACTTGCTTCTTGACTCATTTGTTTGATGGTTTAAATTGCACATTTTGCAATTTAAAGGAGAAAGCCAGCAGCAGGACGGGACCCAGGACCTTTAGCATTGAAGAAAATCCAAATTCCCTACAGCTCTGCTGCTGCTGCTAGGGTGCCATGTGCTTGTCACGTGGGGCAGAGTGACCTTTTCTGTGAACCAGGGCTAAACTGCAAGGGCAGACTTCTCCCCTCTGGCTTCCCTGAACTGTAGCTCTGTTGAATGTTTTGTGCCTCTCTGGTTTTACATTGGGAGGAAATGTTCTGTGGTATCTGAGAAAGAAACACAGAGAGGCAGAGCGCTTCTGCTACAGAACCAACTGAAAAGGGAACTTGATCAGCCTATGGTTAAGGACTGGAAGGAGCCTGTGGTCACTTCACCTCCTGTCTTCTTTTAGTGTTAAGAGTGGTTTTTTTAATAGCTAGACTTAATGGCAATCAAATTCTAGGAAAGCACTCTTACCCTTTCCTTAATATGTTGTTGAGCCATCAAGCACTTTCTCTTGCCTACCCACCACCCCAGACATTCAAGAGTTGACCCCCAAGCTTGACCACAAAGTTGCTTTTTGCAGCAGTTGACTGGAAAATCCAGTTCAGCCAAGGCTGTTGTAAGCAAGGGTATTCAAGATCCAAGTCCTTGCATGACATTGCAGGAGGGACTGGGATGTACTCCTTGTCTGCATGGGGCTTCTTCTTGGCTAAGGCATTAACACTACCACCTTGACTTGGCTGGCTCTGTTGACTGGACTTGTTCCTATCAGAACTGCAGAAGAGCAACTAATGCTCAACTGAGTTATGCTGATCGCTGATCTTTTAGTTGAGGTGCCACCATGATGGGCTTCAGCTTTCACCATCTTTGTCCATTGGCTGTGGTGGCCTAGGATGGAAGGGAGTTGCAATTCAACAGCATCTAGAGGACCACCCATCTTCTCCTCACTCTGTATTTCACATGAAGTTTGTCACAGCTTTCCATTGAGGCTTGCCAAGGTCTGAGGAGTCTTGGGTGGAGGGTTTTTTTGTTTTGTTTTGTTTTGTTTTTTTGAGCACTACAAACTTTGATGAGGACCAGTCAGTCAGCCAAAATGTTGGTTCAGTTGATTAGTTGTTTGTCAAAGCTGAGAATTAAGGAGAGACTGTTATTTCTGGAGCTTTTTGTTCTGAGTTTTCTTTTTGGGGGAGGTAAGAAGGAACTGAAGAAAGAGCTGTAGTTCTGTTTCTCAGTAAAAAAAACTTTTATTTGTTAAATTGTACATTTACTTGCATGCTTCCTCTAATAGTCTTTCAAAAGGCAGCCTTGAGGCTTTGAGCAGTATACGGATTTGTTTGGGAGTTTATGTTAAATGCTTATTGGGAGAGCAGGCTGCTTTGTTGGGTGGGGTAGGGGCAACTTTGTCAAAAAGGGTGGGAGCAGAAGTATATATTGATGTGAGACCAGTATATGATGTAGGGGTTTGTGTGTTTGTCTAGGATTCTGAGAGACCAGGGTTTGAGTCCCCACTCAATCATGGAAACCCATTGGGTGACCTCAGGCAAGTCATGTACTCTCGGCCTCAAAAAAGGCAATGGCAAACCCCACTGAACAAACATTTGTCAAGAATACCCCATGAGATGGTATCTATAAGTCTTTTGAGAACCAATATGGCATAGCAGTTGAATATTGGATTTGGACTCTGGAAGACCAGGTTTTCCCTACTTTGCTACAGCAACCCACTGGATGACCTTAGAGAAGTCACATACTCTCAGCTTCAGACGAGGGCAGTGGCAGATTTCCTCCGAAATCTTTCCAGGAATACAGTTTCCGTAAGTTGGAGTAGACAGCTCAAACCAAAGCAAGCAATGCTAGATACTTGCCCTAATTAATGAGCATTTAATTTGACCAAGGCCCCTTTAGCCTGGGGTTCTTCAATACCCCTTTGCCTCTGATTTCCCTGGAATGGTTCAAGGAGAGACTTTTCCTACCCTGTAAACATTAGATTCACATTTTCTTTCTTCCTCCCCTGAGTAAGGCACTCTCTTTTAGATGGCCACCCACTTTGTGGGAAGGAACAGATTTGCCTCTGTTTCATCCACAGGCAGCTGCAACAACTTGTTCAGTCCATTTGCTCGTGTTGTGTGCTGTTTTCCCCCTTAGGCTCCTAGGAGCTCTATTCTCCTGTGGAGATGTTCTGAAAATCAGTTGGTGCATTTTTTTTAGTTGGCATGGTTGCCGATGAACGTGAGTTCAGTTACTCATTGCAGTGTTTGAAAACTAATTTGCTGCCATGTTGAAAAGTAACTTTTTTACTGATTGTGTGTTACTTCTGTTGCTTTCAAAAATTAAAATAAAATCTAAATATTGTAAGAGAATGGCATATAACCAAAAGATGTATATAATTAGCTCTAAGTGCTTTTAAAAGGTAGCTGGAAAATGTTAGTTGTTGCACTAATACATTTCTTTTGAAATACAGTGCCTTTATCCTTCAAAGATAAACCACTGTAGTGTAGTAGTCTGTGTGTTGGGTTGAGACTCTAAGAGACCAGATTTGAATCCCCACTCAGCCATGAGAAACCAGTGGGCGACCTTTGGCAAGTCACACTCTCTCAGCCTGGGGTGGTGGTAGTTGCAAACTCTGAATAAATCTTGCCAAGGAAACCTTGTAATAGAGTTGGCTTAAAGTCACCAAAAGTTGGAAATGATTTGACTGACAGCAAACACCAGTTGGTGTAGGCTACATTTCAGAGGGAGGAACTGGCAAAACCACCTCTAAGGATTCCTTGCCTAAGAAAACCCTATGAAATTCATGGGGTCTCCATAAGTCAACACACCTGTTGTCAAGTCAAGTCACACACATACTCACGCTAAGAGATGTATACTTGCAAACTCATGGTCTTTCCATTCTGACTCCTAAACATGTGATGGATGGATGGATGCAATGAATTGCCTGAAGCAGTACTCTTTTCCACACAGAAATAGTTTATCTGCATCCCAGAACTGTTTACATTGCTACTTTAATCCTGTTCCTCCTCCTACCTCCTGCAACAATTCATCTGGGTCTTCGTGGCAGACTGCAGTGGAAAGAAACTTCTCCTTGAGGTAAAACAGTGAGAATGTCTTACAAAGGGATTGCCCATGGTGTTGCAGCAAAAGCAACAGAGAGCACTGTGACACCTCTAAGCCTAATGTATTGATTATAGCATGTCTTTTCATACAGTGTAGCATGCTTCATCAAAGGCCTGAAGTGTATGGTCCAGAATTTCAGGTCTTATACTTGATTGGGGAGGGGTTCACAAGACAGTGAGGTCAGAGAGAACATAAATGCAGGAAATACTAAACAATGACAATTAAATGTAAAAACTGTGGATGACTAAGGCATAAATTGGAAGCTATACATCCAGTTAAATAGCTTGCATTTATTTTGTTGTTGTGTGCGTTCAAAATAATTTCTGACTTGAGGTTCTCTTGGTGAGAACCAGGGTTGTGTAGTGATTTGAATGTTGAACTATGACTCTGGAGACCAGGATTTGAATCCCCTGCTTAGGATCTGAACTGACACCCTTTGAGTCTGCTTGCATATACCAAATAAGTCTAAAACATTTTGTCAAAAATTGATGCCCCAAAACTGGCTCGACTTACCCATGGGTGATTGTCAGTACTGTACCTTAACTTTTATTAAAAAGGAAGCCACCTCCTTCTTTCAATAAAGTTGTGGAAGGCAAGAGCTTAGTCTGTCCCAAGAGAACTTAAAAGAAGCTCCATCTCCCTCTACTCTCTCTGCCACAATGTCACTTCTGCCCTTTTTGAATGCCTTGGGTGGGAAAATGACAGCAGTGGTGGCTCTTTGGTGCCTCCCCTGAAAGGAGTGCCAAGAGAGTAGAGGGGGTCGGTGCTTCTTTTAGGTTCTCCCAGGATGGAAAAAGCTCTCACTTTTTGCCACTCTGCTCAGACCAGAGGATGGTTCCTTTCTTGATAAGAATTAATACTGTACCTTAACTTTTCAACAGAAAAGAAGAAACATCCTTTTTTTGACTAGAGTGAGAAAGGGCCTTCATGAATGCCTGGGCAGAAAAGTGGGAGCATTGGTAGCCAGGGGAGACTGGCACCCAAGGCACCTCTGGCACCTTTCCCTCAGCATTGAATGACCATTGAGTTATCCATGAATCATATCAAAATCCATAATTTTGGCCCCACAATCTGCCCTTGACTTATACATTAAGTCGGCTTATATGATTGTCCTTCCACATTCACTAGAGTTAGGAGCACAGGACCCTTGCAAAACTGGGAAAGTTGAAAATATCAAAACGTCTGTGTGTGTGTGTCTGAGGCACAATGGGAAAACAGGCACCCAGGGTCCAAACCAGGTCAGGAAAAGGTCAACATGGTGGCCTCAGTACTTCCTCTCTCTCACCCATCTCTTTCCTTTGGTCCTTTGGGTTTGGGAGGGCGTTCAGAGAGAGTTTGCAGTGCTCTGAAGTTGGCTGTGAGCTGTCCTTAGCTTGCCAAGTGGCGACTGGTGGAGGAGGAAGACCAGAGGTGGGTTTTAAAGGGCTGCGCGGCCTGATCTGAGCTGTTGAAAGGGAAGGTTCCCTTGAAAAAGAGCACCTGAGGGGGCAGGGGTTGGAGAAATTCACAGATAATCAAATCTGTGATTGTTAAATCTGTGAATGTGGAAGGCCAACTGTACACAAGTGTAAATCTGTACACAAGTGTTTTCTGCTGCTCCAGAGACCAAGACAAGGAGCGATGGATTCAAGCTGCAGGAAAGGAGATTCCACCTGAACCTCAGGAATAACTTCCTGACAGTCAGGGCTGTCCGGCAGTGGAATCGGCTGCCTCGGAGTGTAGTGGAGTCTCCTTCCTTGGAGATTTTTAAACAGAGGCTTGATGGCCATCTGTTGGGAGTGCTTTGAGGGTGTTCCTGCATGGCAGGGGGTTGGACTGGATGGCCCCTGGGGTCTCTTCCAACTCTACATTTCTATGATTCTATGATTCTATAAGGTGTAATCTTAGTGACAAACCAGCCATGTGGCATAGAAGTGGATGCTGTCTGTCTGTCTCCCAGTGGAGTTTCTGAGCAGCTTCTTTTTTGCACCCTTTGCAACTGTGTGTGGAATTTGACTCCTGTCTGATTTCAAAAGAGTTGACACCCTTTTGAGAATCCAGCAGCCCTTGGTTCTCTGAGGCTGTGGAATGGTATTTGGGAGCTCTGCTTTGTGGCCTTGTCACCTTTTGCTGCTTGCAGCCTGTTGAACATTTGCCACATACAGCTGTCTTCGGCACAGCCTGCACTTATTTAGAGTTTAGATATGCCTCCTTTTAGGGCTCTGTGGATGTGGGTTTTAAAAAAAACGGTAGGCACGCTGAAAACAATTCTGTACCAAGAAAAACCAGATTCTGCAACTTGTATATACAACTTTTACATTGTTTTACTCCGGCTACATGAACATGATCCATTATTTCACCCTACCTTTTTGATCTATAATCTCAGACCTCTTTTTTATGGCCCTCTGAGCCCTTAGGCAGTTTCCCAAGGGTGCCTCATTCCTCCCCTTTTTCAAGACAATGTGTGACACTTTGATATGATTTTCTGCTTGAAAACAACCCCAGACTTCCGCAAGTCACATGTAAGACACGGAAATTTGCATCCGCTACCCAGAATACTTCCCCAGTTTTTTTAAAGCTAACAATAGTAACTGCAACCAAGTGACTTCGCTTTCTGATAGATTAATGCAGCCTACAGGAATTTGTTGTTGAGTGCCTGCAGGTCATTTCCAAAATATGGCAACTCTAAGGCTTGGGCAAGTCACACTGTCTCAGTTTCAGAGCAAGGCAAAGGAGAACCTCTTTTGGATAAATCTTTCCAAGAAAACCCCATGATAGGGTCACTTTATGGTCACCATAAGTCAGAAACAACCCAAAGGCACACAACAACAGCAAGCTCTACGAAAGTCCACACACACACACGCTGCACTTAAAAATCCAATTACAGTCTTGTTTCTGCAGCATTGTCCTGGAATTGCTCACATGCTTCCAAGCGTATCTTTGGAACCGTAAGAGCTTGAAATGGGGTTGACTTTTGACTCTCTAATTTTTTTTAAAGGAAGCCCTTCTTCCTCCCCCCCCCAACTTCTACTCTTTCTGCTTCACAAAAAATCTTGAACCTAAATCCAGCTGCCAGTCCCAACCAGATTTGACCTACTGTATCAGTGGGATTTACATAAGTCTTGTTGAGATAACCATTCCATATTGGAATAGTTCACTTTGTTAGGATCATGTGCCTTCAAGTTGCCTGTTCGCTTATAGCAACTCCATTAATTTCCTACGGTTTTCTTACGCAAGCAATACTTAGAGGTGGATTGTTGCTGCCTTCATCTGGAGTACTGCCTACAGCACTTGTTATGCCTTGATGGTCTACTAACCAGGTCTGATCTTACTCAGCTTTCAAGATCAGATGGAAGCTGGTGCTTTCATGTTATTTAAGCTAAATGAAAATTATGTAGTTCTCCAGAAAAGGTTGACCTACAACTCCCAGAAGCCCTGTTCATCAATGTAGGATGGCCAGTGGTGAGGAATTTTGGGAGTTCAATGCTAAAAATATCTGTGGTGAGCAGGCTGTGCAGACCTCAGCTTTTATTTAGACCCCGGTCAATCTTGGAAATAAGGAAAATCTTGCAAGATGATGATCAGGTCTGGATGGAGAGGATCACTCATGATTCTGCAGTCTGTTTTCAGTTACATTGTTATGCACCAGTCCTTGTCAACTTCCATCTCTCTCAAATCTCCAAAGTACTGGGATTTGAAATAAGGTTTACAAAGATAAAAGTTCCCCTGAGACATCCTTTGCATGTGGTGACCCAGGCTAGCTTTCTATATATAGACAGGGGGAAAAAATGAATCATTTTGATAGCACAGCTAGAAATGGGAAAGCCCCTAAACTGTGCAACTGTTGATAAATTGTTGTCCAAGAATTTCAGATTAATGCTTTGGTTTTCAGAGCTGACCTGGAAGTGTAATTTATTTCCCATGGAATTCATGCATTCCAAGACATTCTATACTTCTGTTGTGTGTGTGTGTGTGTGTGTGTGTGTGTAGTAGTAGAAGTGGTGGTAGTAGTAGTAGTTGTTGTTAATTTATCCAAAGGCTAGATCAATAATTCAAACTGGGGACAGAATGCGTGGCTTCCCTACTCCCCAGCTCAGAGGGACGCATGTTTAAACAGTTGAAATCAGTTTTCAGAACTTTAATCATTGAAATTTAACTTGTCATTATTGGCATCTGTGATCCACCCGGCCAATCAGCATACGTCTATACATTGCAATTAAATACCCACTACATCTTCCTTTAATCCATAGACATTTTACATTCATGTAATTTGTCTAACTTAGTATCACAGCTAAAGCAGCAAAGTGCCCATTGGAAACTTGAAGTAGATGCTTAGACATTCAGTTGGATGTATTCAGGCAATTGCATAGGATTAGAGACATGATCATAGACAAGCTAGATGCATGAAGTGGCAATTATATTATTAACACTGCATAAACAAACCTGGCACAGTTTATAAACACACTATGTTGTAGAGGTTTTCCCCTTCAAAGAGGTAGCAGCTGTGTTTGTTGGAGCAAGGCAACAAGGAGTCCTGTAGTATCTTTAAGACCAAGAAATCTATTTTAGCATGGGTTTCGTAGATGATAGTCCACTTGCACAGATGTACGAAGGGCAAAATTCTAACTTAGTGCATACACACATATGCACACACACAAACACACCATCTCTCTATGTGTGTATCCAATTCAAATTCAAAAACAACCATCTGGTCATGAAGCATGGAGCATGTCTGACCCTACTTAGCTTCCAAAATCAGATGGGACCTGGTCCTTTCATGTTATTTAAGCTAAATGAAAATTATGCAGTCCTCCAGAAAAAATCCGTAAACTCCAGCTTCAGTGAGGGAAGAAAACAGTGATAGTTTGGCTGGGACTAGTGCCTCCCGGAGAGGACATAACTGAGCAGTCCTTAATGATAGAGATGCATGACATTTAGGGAGATAGAGGGACTGGGAGGCCAAAGCCAAGGAGGAAAAGAATGGGAAAGCTGGAACAGAAAAAAGAAAATCATGGAAAAGGAGGCTTAAGGGAAAGGGGAGATGGTGACACAGGACTGAGGCACAAATTAGCTAATCATAGCTAATCATAGCTAAGGGAGCCCTGGTGGCGCGGTGGTTAAATGCCAGTACTGCAAGCCACAAGGTTGTGAGTTCGATCCTGCCGGGCTCCAAGGTTGACTCAGCCTTCCATCCTTCCACAGGTCGGTAAAATGAGTACCCAGCTTGTTGGGGGCATGTATAGAAATACATGCTGTTTGTAAGTTGTTCACCACCTCGATCTATACGGAGAGGCTGGATACAAATAAATAAAAAAAATAGAGGGGGGAGATTTAAAGGAACCTTGCCACACTTAAGTTGCATCCTGTGGGAGGAGGAGAAGAGAGTTTGTTCTCAAGTGAGGGTATCTGAAGGAAGTGGGACAACAGTAATCAACCGTCCTCAATGGGTGCTGGAGATAGAGAGCTGAGGAAGGGGAGAACCAAGGCGAAAAGAATGTGTACAGGCCCCTGTGGCGTTCAGCTTTATCCCTAACAATGGGAGGGGCTTCCTGCTAAAGGCAGGACAGATGTTGACTGGGCTGGGAACTGGGGACCATGCAGCATATCTCTGTGCTGGATTAGAGAGTCTCTAGTCTGATTGAACAAGTCTTAGGGTGGTCACGAACTGAACCCCTGAGAGAGCAATGTGGCCCACTCTGTTTTCCTTTATAACTGCAGAACTTTGACTAATCAATTTTTTTGTTAAGAATTTGTATCCGTCCTCAGTGCAGTTAAGAGGGGAAAACATCCTTTTAAGAGTTGAGACAGGAGAAGACAGCAAAATGTCTTGAAGTCTATTTTTGCTTGCAGTTCTCTGTGTAAGAACTTAGCTGCATAAGTCTTGATGCATAACCATTTTGTGTTGTTATTAAAAAGTTAAAATAATTCTTTTTTAAAAATTGTGCGCTTATTTGTAACTGAGGGTAGAATGAAGGTAGAAAGAGATAGAAGTCAGTTTGTGGCTTAATTTAACCCAGTCTGCCCTTCATCTTCTCCATCCCACCTCTTGTGTTTGTCTAAAGCCAAAGTTGGAATGCAGCTAAAACTAAAGTTGGGGAAACTTAAAAGCAATTAATACCTCAAGCTATTTGTTAAAAGCACCAATCTTGGATGGCCTGGGAAGATGGTAGTGGGGAGCTGGATTTTAATGGGGGAAGTTTCATGCTTGGTTTATTTTTGAGAATTTGTACGCACATTAATCAGTGCCTCCCTAACAGGGATTTTTGTGTGCATGCTGGAAAGTCATTAATGTATATCTCTCAGCCACCACAGTGCTCTTCCACCTCCATGTGCACCCACTCAGAATGGGCCATTGTGAGGATACTTTTAGTGAAAAGGGTCTTCTCTCTCTTTAAAATGATGCTGAAATAGTATTCTTCCTCTACTGCTGATTTTAAAAGATTGTGGCTGATGGGGAGACAGCTCTGGGCTAATGCTCAGTTCAGGAAGGGAAAGATTTACTTCTTGTAATAGTTGTTGTTGGGCATCTTCAAGTCATTTCCAACATGGCAACCCTAAGACAAACTTATCATGAGGTTTTCTTGGCAAGATTTGTTCAAAGTGGGGGGGTGCCTTTGCCTTCTTTTGAGGCTGAGAGAGGCTGACTTGCTCAGGGTCACCATGGCCATGTGGAGATTCCAACCCTGGTCTCCAGAGTCCTAGTTCAGCCCTCAGACCACTGCAACACACTGGCTCTCTGTAACAGTCATACACTTCTGTAATCAGGGGTGTGTTTATAGAATAGCATGAGAGAGCAGAGCTCCCGCTCACAAAAGCTAGTTCCTCTCCTCTAATAAGCTTGCGATGTAGATTTTGACAGGTCCAGAGTTGAGGAGCGAGGGAGGAGATTCATGTACAATTTTAGTCAGTAGCAAGGACTGAGGATGCTTTTGCACTGCACAAAGTGTAATGCCAGGATACTATGTTAACTGTCATGGCTGCTTCCTGTGGGATACTGGGATCTTTAGTTTGGTGAGGCACTTAACTCTATGGCTGAGAATGCTTAATGCTGCTAAACTTCAGATTCCAGGATTCAATAGGAAGATACCACAGCAGTAAAGTACAATCACAGCATTTCAACTGTGTTTTGTGAAAGGGCCCTAAATCCAGACTTTTTATTGAAAACGAAGAATATGCACACGTGAAATGAAACAACCAGGTCAGATAAGCCTTTTGTGAGTAGACAGACACATTTAGAACTTTCTAGGGACCTCTTAAAAACAGTCCTCCAAAATGTATCTTGGGGTGACTTTTTCTTCACCTGCCTCTACTTTTATTATAATTATCATTTTGGTGCCCATACTTACAGATCTGGACTGTAACTGGTGAGGGAAGCTTACCTGCCCTCTCCTTCTTTTCTCTGTTTTGCTGTTCATGCATCCCCTTCAAGGGATTCTGGAGGCAGCTGCTGTTTACCTTGCCAGTTGTAGGCAGGCTGGTACAGCTACCGTGGGATCAGCTAGGGTAGAATCTTATTCTTTCCCAAGTCAGGCTTTATTGTGCCATTCACTGCAAGCATGCAGCTCCAACCTGGCAACGGAAGTCTGTTTCTGCAATCCTCCTTCATTATTTTCCCAACCCAACACTGCTCAAAAAACTTCCCAAGTAGACAGTGGATCAGGAGGAGTTTCACTTTTGGAAGCCTGTACTTCAGTTTGTAGCTTGGAAAAACAATATTGAAGAGTGTTAGCATTCATTGAGGGAGGCAGAGTGGACACACACCCACACATACCCCCATAGCTGCTGGATTAGCAAGATGAGCATTGCTTTGGAATGGCCCTGGAGGAAGGAAGCTGGATTGGGAGACTCCAGGGGCCGCCTGTCTCTCATACACCCACCTCTGTTAAAACAGTGGACCGCAGACCTCAGAGTCAAAAGGCAGGGAGACAGACGGTCTTTTAGCAATGCCTGCTGTTCCCCATAAAAGGTGGGTTTCTCAGAGAGACGCCGGAAGAATGCTGGAGGGTAGAGACTCTTCTATTGTCTGGGGTCAGTCAGTAAGGCATCATGTTGACACTTGGGCTTTGGCTGGGGAACACAGAGCCGGGGGCTGTGTTTCCTTGGATAAATTTGGGAGTGGCTGGCAATATCCAAGCCCAGTGGGAATATTTTATCTGCTCCTGCATTTTCATGTGTCTCACTCCATTTTAGGACATGGCAGTATTCTTTTTTCATTGCCTCCAACCAACCAGAAGTTCCTTCTTTCAGCAACTGTTGAAGAACTCAGGAGCAGGAGGAGTATTTGCTTTTGGTTCTCATTTTAGCTGTTTTATTTTATTTTATTTTGGCTGTCCCAAGATTCTGCTTTCCCACTGCAAATGCTATGCCTCCGTCATTGATTCTGTTGGCTGCCTTATTAAACCATTATGGAAGAAGTGATTTGGTTTCTTAAGAGAAGCTTCTTCAGGTCTTGTGCCAGATATTAACAGTTGGCAAAGCAGCCTCTTCCTACTCAAAACAGAGCCACCTCTATATCTTGCAATGTTCCAAAGCAGTCTGAGAGAGCTGCTGAATTTCTATTATAGCCCAGTGAACACTTATAGAAGAAGATATTCACAGCACACTCCTGCAAAATTTGGAAGTTAACACCAAGATTGATAGATGGAGATATAATTCTTTGTGCATTAGCAGTATTGTTCTTTCTGTTGGCCAACATCTGCCTACATAGCAACACCAAGTTTTCCCTTCTACACACTTTTTCCTCTTTAGGAGGAGAGGAATGATGCCAGTTTACACACAGACAAAAGAAGAAAAACATAAGTGGTTGAGTTTGACTCCTTATGGAATAATTTTTGTTTATCTTAAGACATAAGCTAAGCATTTTGGGCTTGGCACAATATGTTTGCGTTTTAAAAAAAGTTAAAGACAGTGTTAAAGTTAAAGACCTCCCACACTCACAAAACGATAAAACAGAAGGAGCAGCTATCTTTCAGTTTGCATAACTAGTACTGCTTAATTATTTTCCCTTGCTGGCATCCTGTTGTGTTTAATAAACTAGATTCTGTATGTCTAACGGTTTTAATTTGACACTGTTGTCAGGCAATAGCTAAAGCATTTGTATTGGGTTGGCTGGTCTGGCTTTCTGAAGGGGGGAACTGAAAGGGGTAAGTAAGTGTCCAATAATATTTGTCCTTCCATTTTGAAACTGGGGAATTGAGATTGGTGAAGTGGTTAACTTGTTAGTGGGATATTTTCTACTTTTAGAAATACATTGTTTCATAACATTAATTGGTAATACAAAGAATGACCACAGTGCAAGGCAAATTGAGCAACTAAAATGGCTATTGTACTAATCAGATCAAAATTCTAAGTTCTAATTAACTTTTTGAAAAGCTGTTTGTTCCTAACAAGTTCACATGTTTATGTTCCCTGCTCTTTGGGCACCCTGAAATGAAATTTTAGGATTCTGATTAGAGTGCTGGACTGTGATTTGGGAGATCTAGGTTCTGGACTCCATTGAGCTATGAAACTTTTTGGGTATTCCTGGGCTAGCCACATTCTCTCTTGATCTAATCTACCTTGCATAGTTGTGTGAATATATAACATGGGGAAAGGGGAGCCATATGTACTGTCTGAAACGTCATAGTGAGAAGGCTGGATATGATAAATTACTTTAACAATTTTCAGTATCCCTAACTTTTAGATAGAAATAATAGATGGGAATTACATGGTATGGCCCTAATTTGGTCATCATGGTAAATCATGTTTCTGAGTAACTCTGGCTTATTAGAATCAAACAGTGTCACTGCTAGATTATTCCTGCTTGGCTTCTGCAGCAAACAGGGGCAGCTAAGCAAACTGCAGATAGAAGGTTCATCATTTTTTGCAGTATTCAAAGCAACAACTCTGGCTTGGTATCTCCCCTCTCACCCATGTTGTGATTTGTTTCTAGCGCTATCCTTCAGGGTGAGTGGAGTAGGACTCTCTAGCAGAGAATTCCAGGTCTCTCCCCAAATGACAAATCTCAGGATTCTGCAAGATGGAGCTATGGCAGTTTAAAAATCAAACTAAACTGCTGCCGTTGAGTAGTAGATGAGTCTACGCTTTTCCTCTAGCAGGTTAGGCTTGCTTTTGTGACATGTACTTTGGAACTCCACCTCCTCGTTATAGCGCACACAGCCCTTTTAGTGTTGCAGTAGTGGGATTCCTATGCTGTTCTGTGAGGTTATCAGAAGCAGTTTATGGTGAGCAGCAACCCCTTTGATTGGTGCTGTAAAACAGCTTGCCAGGGAGTGTTGCAGGAATCTTACCTTGTTGCAGAAAACTGGTGCTTTCTAATCTAAGCACAATTTCTACAGAAAACCATCCTCTTTTAATTTTTAAGCCAAGGAGTGGTGCCAGACTTTCTCCTGGGGTCACTTTGCAAGTGGGCAGGAAGCACGAGAGGCACTTTTTCCTTATTGACTTTTC
Organism: Ctenosaura bakeri; assembly: GCA_948474755.1. Lineage (NCBI taxonomy): Eukaryota > Metazoa > Chordata > Lepidosauria > Squamata > Iguanidae > Ctenosaura > Ctenosaura bakeri. Next base: position 56,800 of record CAOLHI010004054.1, read on the forward strand.
AATCAGGGCTTTAAACTTTGAGCCTCTGAATTCCTTGGAGATGAATCAATCATTAAGCTCTAAGAGATACGAGGCTGGGTGGCTGGTCCATAAAACGGCACCTGAAGTAGCGAAAGGCACTTCATAATCTCTAGCGGGTGATAGCCTGTAATCAGAAAGATTTAAAATTTGTGGGCCAGGGCAGCTGTCAGTTGTAGATCTACCTGGGAGTGTTTGCAGTTGTCAAAACAGTGGAGTGGGGGAACAACAACTGCGCCCTGTTTAATTAATGCAGAGGCAGGGAGTCTAATTAAAGGACCGTGACCTTGTTTTTCACAGACTTTCCCATGAGTGCATTTACCAGCAAGGAGAGAGAGGGAAGCTTGCTGACTAAGCCATTATGATTCCTACAGACCACAGTTAGGGGGGAGCTATCACTTGAGTCATGGAGTTGCATAGCCCACTTGTGACAACGTGGAGGAATTTGAGCAGTTGATCTCCTAGCAAGTTCTTAAGGCCAGACTGGTGGCCAGGTTCACACATGGAGTTTTAAGTCTGCTTGATGCCAACAGAAAATGTCAGCCTTGGAAAATGACCACTGAGGGCTAGTGATTTCTATGTTACTGGGGCAGAGAATCCATTTTGATTCGGACATAAAGGGGCTGTCCAAGGTGCTGAACCAAGATAGGTTCAACACCAATATTGTTGTGTGCTTTCAAGCTAAGAATCCTTAGGATGCTTAGGCGACCCTAAGGTGAACTTGTCAGGGGGTTTCTGGGGCTGAGAGTATGTGACATGCCCAAGGTCATCCAGTGGGTTTCCATGGCCAAGTGGGGAATTGAACCCTGCTCTCTAGAGTTGTAGTCCAATGCTCAAACCATTGCACTAAGCCATAGGCCATTTCTGCACTACACTGTTATAGTGCTATTATTCAGCTTTCAACATCCTGTGGAATTCTGGGGTTTGTAGTTAACCGAGGCCAAAGAGCTCTGGCTGAGAATTCTAAGGGCTTCGCCCTAAAATGCAAACATCAGAATTCCATAGGGCAGAAATGGTGATAAATACCTCCTTAAAATGCAGATTAAACCCTGCAGCAGTGTCACTGCCCTCCTGCTATGGAAGCCATTACCTGTAACTTGCCACTACCAGAAACTTATGTCGTATTACTTGATGTTGAAGCTGTGAAGCAACCAGTATATGAAACATTTGAGATGGAAAAGCTTCACTGGTAGTAGACATCTAAAGTTAACTGACCTAAGATGTGAGGCTCGATTTTTGGTTCTGCACCATATTTTGCATTTGAGTCTTTCGCACAGAGTCAGGTAACAGCACCATTTTTGTACCCTGTGACTATACTTGTTTCTTTCTTCCCTGGAACTCTCCAGGGATTAGAGACTTTAAGCAGTACTGGGATAGACCAAATTCCTGACCAGAGGAACAGCCTCCAAGCCCACCTCTCCTCCCAGGAGGGAAACTTGACAATTCAGTCCATCTAGCCTTGTATTGCAAACTCTGACTGACAGCAGTGGATGTCCAGAGTTTCAGACTGGATTCTTTCCTATTATTAATTATCCTTCCTTTTTACTGGTTCAGAACCCAGAAGTGACTTATAACAGTAGAAACAAACAGCTAAAATTTCACAGCATACAAAAATTTAAAATGCAGTTAAACTATCAAAAAACCAAAAGCAGTTAAAAATAAACCATTTGAAAGAAGACAACAAATAGGCAATTTGGCATATGTTATGCAGCCCTCAAAGGCCTGCTGAAAGAAAAAGGTCTTTGCCTGCCTGCAGAAAGATAGCAAGTGAAGCAGCCATGGGATTTGATGCAACGAAAGGAGTTGTGTTCACCCAGGATGAGAACGCAGTGAGACAGTTTATACTGGAGTCCCATCCTTTCAGAAGTAGATTTTGAATCCTGACGTAACATCACTTCCCCTTACTCCGTAATGATTGGACAAGACTGTGCAACTCAGTTCCTTTCTGGCCAATTTACTTTCCCTTACCTTGTTTTCCCTGCTAAGTTGCGACAACCAGATGTTACCTAATGATGGTTTGGGATTACAGTTTGAACCAGCCTTGAGCTTGTTTCTTAAATTTCTGTGCTACTCTAAAGGCACCAGCTCCAGTCTTATCTTGGAAGCTAGGCAGGGTCAGGCCTAGTTAATACTTGAATGGGAATCCACCAGTGAATACCAGGTGCTGTAGGCTATATTTCAAAGGAAGGAACTGGCAAAAAATAACTTTGAAGAAGCTAAGCAGGATCAGGGCTGATTAGTATTTGGAAGAGAAACTGGCAATGAATGCCAGGTGCTGTGAACTGTATTTCATAAGAAGGAACTTGCAAAACCATCTTACTCAAGAAAACCCTGTGAAATTCACGGAGCCACTATAGCTTAACAGGTGACTTGAAGGCTCATGCTTAACTGATACAGTGCAGGTCATCAGTGAATGGTGGGCATGGGAGAAATTTTCATTATCATTGTTGCATGATTGAGAGAAGGTTTAACTTCTGGGAACAACAACTCCCAGTGACTGGGTATTTTGGGAATTATAGTCCAAAAAAGTCACTTCCCCAAGCTGTTGTTTAGGACAGCATCAAGTTTAAAACTGCAGGCTGAGGCAGACTGTTGGGCTTTGCTGATATACCCATCTTTCATCTCCTGCTTCCCTGTTTATTTTGCTTAATGACCCTGCTTGATGGAGGGTTCTAAACAATCCAACACTTCCTCTCTACTGCGTGAGATTTAGTCATTGTTCCTAAAGTCAATTCTCAAGATTTGGATTTTTTTCTGTAATGAATCAGTACAGCAGCATGGCTGTGAGTCAGAATAAATAATATAAATAAGCACAGTGGACCTAAATATACCCTAAAGGCAGCAGATCCTGTCTGATCTTGGAAGCTAAGCAGCCCTGGTTAATATATGGATGGGCGATAACCAGAGGAAGAAACTACAAAACTACCACTGAATATTACTTGCCTAAGAAGACACTATGAAATCACAGTGATGCCATAAGTTGCCAGGCAACTTGAAGGTATACCCACACATACACACAGCAAGTCAAAGAGTCATTTCTAAAAATCACAGTCAGTTCAAAGACTGGGTGATGGTCAGAAGGGACAGTTCTCTAGTTTGAAAAGCCTTGGTCTTAAAGCAAAGGTGAATCTGGAATCATTGCAAAAAAACAAAAACAAAACCTTTCCTTCCCTCCCCCCACCACCCACCCACCCACCCACCGTGGATTTTCCTCCTGCATTCAGACTTTATCATGCCCTTTGATGGGCCTCTTTGATTCTTGCATCAAATTGGCAGTGATCCTTAGTAACATGGAGATAGAGGGGCTTGGGGGGGGATTATAGTGGAGAGGATCAGAAAAAAGTGGAGGAGTGGCAATCTGTGTGCATGGCATCTGTCCTGAGGTGGCAGATGGTAGCTGGCGGCTGTGAAAGGAAACGGCAAACCTGCTGAATTAATCTTGGGTGAAAGGTCAGCAAAACATCTGCCTTGGGATGTGTTTGGAGATGGCATTTCTATAGAGAGTGAGTGTAGAAAAGACAAAACCTGTTGCTGGTAGAATAGCAGAAAAGCCTCAGAACAGTGGAAAACCCTGAAGCAACAGAACAAAAGACAAGAGGAGACGTTTGTCAAATAGGCACCTAAAACCAGGAGTTTTTGTGTTGGAGAATTTCTCTGATATTGATAGTGCATTGCTTTTCCAGTGCAGCCACTTGTTGATCTGCATTGAATTTTCCACAAACACCATCTACTAGCAGCAGAGACCTATTTGTTGCTGCACAAATTGACATTATGTAGTTTCAAGCCAGAAGAGACTTTGAGGACAACTTTGTGACTTTTTAAAAGTCTTTAAGAGCCTCCAGTGGGATGGGATGTGGCTCTACTCCCTCCCCCCACCGTGCACTTTTAAAGTTGTTTTTAAATTACTTGAATTTGGTAGTATTGCTAGTACAGTAGTCTTAACATGTTCCTTGCCTGGAGACTTTTTTTGACTAGAAATGCAAGAAGGATTATCCCCAATTGCCAGTTAAAATGCCTTCACACTGCACAAATACATCAGTATGATTCCACTTTAACTGTCCTGGCTCCATCCTACAGTATCTTCAGCTTTGCAGTTGAGGGATAGGTATTTGGAGTTTTCAGTGAGAGAGCTCTAATGCCTCACCAAACTACAGACTGCTGGACTCTGTATAATGTTGCTGTAGTAGTTAAAGTCAATTCAAAGTGCTGCATTTCTGTAGTGTGAATGGGTCCTTTGTGTGCGTGTGTATACAGATGGGAAAGGATAGGTGTATCTTTTCCAATCCCCTCAGAAATTTAAGAGGAGTTTTTCCACATGTTCTCAAAAGGTGCTGACACGTGGTCAAACAAAATGAAGTATAACGGAAATGCAACCAGAATTTCAGGAGTTGCATGGAATAATGGGATCAGAAATCATGCAAAGTGTGTCGTGTAACAATGAATTAGCCATCCTCTGTTGATGAAATCTATAGTCTTCTTTGGCTTGTTTAACTGGTGCTGAATACAACTGTGCCCTTCTTCCTAGCAACTGGATGGTGGAGATTTTAAAGTACCTACATGCAGTTTCCCAAGGGGTTTATAGATTAAATTGCAAATGTGAAGTCCTTTGTTCAGACGCCTATGAATTCAGCAAATGCCTTTAGGCAAAGCCAGCATAACCAAACTGAATTCAGAATACTGGCTGTGTCTTGTGGCCCACCAGAATCTAATACCTGGCAACCTTCTTGTGTTATAGCAGAGCAGAAATTTCCTGAGCACCTGAAGGAGATGGGTGCATAGCTCAGTGGCAGAGAACCTGTTCTGTTTGCAGAAATTTCCAGGTTCAGTCAAGAGATGCTGACAGACAAATAGACCAGAGCTGGGGAATCTTTGGCCCTCCAGGTGTTTTGGAATACATCTCTCACAGCACTTTACCATTGTCCATGCTAGGTAGAGCTGCTAGCAGTTGCAATGTGTCTCACCATCTCCAGAGGTTTCTCACCCCGACATAGGCAGTGCTAACAAAGGATCTGACCTAGTGAGATGCAGTTTTCTATATTCCTTTAAAGTGTTCCAGAAGTGTGGGGAGTTGTTCTTGTCCCTCTGTTCTGTTTTGTAACTCTGGCTAACCTTCCAGTGCAGTTTAAAAGTTGTGTTGTGTACCTTGAAGTCGTTTCAGAATTGTGGCAACCCTAAGATGGACTTTTGCGTGTCTCCAGGTCACCTGTTGGCTTATGATGACCCCATCAATTTCATAGGGCTTTCTTCAGCAAAGAATACTCAGAGGTAGTTTTGCTAGTTCCTTCCTCTGAAATATAGTTCATAGCACCTGGTTTTTCTTGGTGGTCTCCCATCCAAATACTGACAAGGCTAACTTTGCTTAGCTTCCAAGATCAGACAGGGTATGATGCCTTTAGAGGTTTTCTTGTCAAGATTTGTTCAGAAGATGGTTGCCTTTGTCTTTATCTGAGGCTGAGACAGTGTGATTTGCCCAAGGTCACCCAGTGGGTTTCCATAGCTGTGTAGGGATTCAAACTCTGGTCTCCAGAGTCAGTGCTCAGACCACTAAAGCATGTTGGCTCTTGCTTCAAAAGTATTGCAAGATTTTTTTCTCGCCTCTAATATAAAGGAGCTGTTTAAATGTGTTTGTAATCTTAAAAGGAAGACCAAAGTTTGGCTCAAGTATGCAAAATTAAATGAAGTAATCCATGTAATATCAAAGATGGTTTTCAGGAACAGACTTTGTTTTTTTTTAAGGGGAAGTTAGCTGGGTTTTTAAAAATTAACAAGAAAAAGGTGTAATCCCAGGGCTTTTTGGGTGCTGACCTCCTTATGACATTTTAGCAGAACAAGTTCTGAGTCATTAGGACAGATCTGGTTTTTTTTTCCTTTCTCCTCTGACTAGGGGCTGGGGCCATATCCAAGGTACTAATGCTTTGCAATTTCTAGAACTGAGTGGTAAGATTAGGTCTCTTTCTTATCTGTTTGCTGTTAACTGTTCTTTCTTGAGACTCATTTAGTTCTGCAGATAGCCAGTTTTGTATGGAGTACTATGAGATCCAATAGGATTTATCACCCCAAGTCAAGACTATAGCTACTTTTTAGATTACTACTCACAGTGACCATGCTGGTTGCTGATTCTGGAAATTACAGTCCAAAATGGTTGCTCTTCCAAGGTCTTCAGAGCAGTGCTTCTCAATTATTGGTCATCCTAGTATTTCAGACATTAGCTCCCAGAATCTCTGACCAGTTCTTAACTGGTTGTTACAGGAAGGGTCTTTTAGTGAGGAGTGCTATACAGGTATACCTGAGTTAACGAAGTTAATGTATTTCTAGGCATCATTTTCTTAGCAGAAACTTTGGGTCTTTCTGCACTACTACACTGTTATAATGTTATTATTCGACTTTCAACATCCTATGGAATCCTGGGATTTGCAGTCTAGGGAGGGGCCTTTAGAATTCTCAGCAAGGGAGCTCTTTGGCCTCAATAAACTATAAATCCCAGAATTCCAAAGGATGTTGAAGGTGGAATAATAGCACTATAAGTGTGTAGGGTGGAAAGGAGGCAGAAATAATATGGAAAGAACAGGGATAACTTCCAGCACTACAGAGAAGAAGAGCAGCTTGAACATGTTTCTGAAGATTTTTTATTCAGATTCATATGTAAAATGAAACAACAAGGTCAAGCGACCTTTGCATGGGAAAAGAAAAGTACTTGAAACCCTAAAGAGACCTCTTCATGACTTTTTCTACAGTGCATCCAGATTTTTTTTTCTTTCACCAGCCTCTATTGTTGTTGTGTGCTGGCGTATGTCACCCTATCACCAGGTTTTCTGAGGCTGAGAATGTGTGATGCACCCAGGGTCACCCATTTTCATGGCTAAGTAGGAAATTGAACCTTGGTCTCCACAGTCATGCTCAAACCACTATACTGCACTGGCCTACTTTTCTAGTAATTTCCATACTGCTGGCCAGACTGTGCTTTTTTAAAAATGCTGGTAAGACTTACTGGGTTTTACCCTTGTCTCTGTTTTGCTATTCACACATGCTTAGTAAGGGATTCCAAGGATGGCTGCTATTTACCTTGCTTCTTGTATGGAGGCACACATGGCTGCAGTTGGATTGACTAGAGTGGAATCCTACTCTTCCCTGTTCAACCTGTGTTGCATTATCTACTGCAGACAAGCATATGCAACCCAGTGCTGAAAGTTTTTGGTTCTTCATCCTTTTTCACCATTCTCCCAATGCTGATGGTGCTAAAAAACCCTCTAACTAGGCAGAGGACAAGGAAGAAAGATGGCTATGCAAACATAAAAAGACTTTGCAAAAAGAAGTTTCTTTCTCAGAGTCTTTTTTTAATTGAAGTATGCCTGCACTTTTACCCTCATTGTTGTTTTAGGTCATAGGTTCACAACTTTTGATCCTCCAGATGTTATTGACTTGATTTCCTAGAAGCCCCAGACAACACGGCCAGTGTTGGGCATTCTGGAAGATCAAAACATATGGAACAACAAAGGCTGAGGACAGCTGTTGTAGATGCTTTTAAACAATTTTGAATTAGTGCTTTTTTTTTACATAGCAGCTTATTGAGTTGCCTTTAACTATTGCAGTTTACTTGTAACAGTAGGTTCTTAGCTGCATTTTGAATTTTGTTTTAACTTTTGTGTGAGCCACCTTGAGTCCTGTATTGGGGGGGGGAGGCAAGAAAATAAATGAATGAAAATGAATGAATGAATGAACAGCCAGATGCTTTAGCTTTTTGCTATCCAGCCACAAGAACAAGAAACTGTGGGCGTTTCCTCTTTACACTGTTATAGTGGTATTATTTCCCTTTCAACCTCTTGTGGAATTCTGGGGTTTGTAGTTTCCTGAGGCCAAAGAGCTCTCTGGCTGAGAATTTTGAATGCCCCTCCCTAAAGTGCAAACCATAGGATTCCATAGGATATTGAAATGGAATAACAGCACTATAACAGTGTAGTGTGGAAATGCCTTGTATCTTCTCTTACAAGAAGGGCTTTCTGGAATGCAGCGTTCTTGTGAAGCGGGAGAGTGCTCCTTGGATTTCTAGACTGTGCACTACCAATTTGCCTGCCAGCCAAGTTTGGAGACAGCATAAACATGCCACCCACCGCTGTTGCCCTGGAAGATTCCTGCTGGTTCTCTTAGGAAAGGCTACTTAGAGCCAGCCAGCAGTTGTAAGTCTGGAAGGTTAGGAAGAAGTCTCCCCCCACCTCCCAGCACAAAGACATATACAAATAACGTGAAAAAGGAAATAAGATTAATTTGCAACTCTAAAGAATTGCCTTCACTGCACAAAACTTCACAATAGCTCTTTCTCAGCTTTGTGTTTGGAAAAGTCTTGTTCTCCTGTGGGGGAATATGGCAGATACAACCCCTCCTGAACAATATGTGCAGGAGTGTGACAGATAAGTGTGATTCTCTCTCCATCATTTTGTCTACATTACCATTAATAGCCCCTGTCCCCATAAAGCAATGCTTTGTGGCTGTAGCGTTCTAATTCATTTCCTAAGCATGTCTTGCCATTTGCTATTGTGCCAGGTTAGGCCAACAGATTTGGGAGTTTCTTAAATTTTGCCTGCAATTGATTTCATGGATCTGTTTGATTGAAAACATGAGAGCATTTCTGTAATTTCCTCATGGATAACCAGAGAGGAGTCACCAAACTGCTCCTAGGTATGAAGTACAGCATGCAGATACTATAGTATACAGTAATAGTGTGATGTTGTGCCAGTCTAATAAGCTAAATACAATACCCAAAAGCCAGCAACAGCCATCCCATTGAGAACAGCCCTCCATGCATTTGTCCTTCTTATGCTTCACATCATCCATGGGCCCACTGACTGCTCTATGGGAGTCTAGTGAAGTAAAAAGAGATAGTCATTATCATTGCCTTCCCCCCACTAACTTAGAAGAATGCACTTAAGATATTTTGCTTGTTAGAACCCTGAGGTATCCAGATGGAAAAGAATAAGAGGAAATACTAAGGCTGGAAACCATGCCCTAGAAGGAGCAGCTTAGGGAGCAAGGCATCTTTAGCTGGGAGAAGGGAAGGTTAAGAGGGGACATGACAGCCATGTTGAAATATTTGAAATGATGTCATATGGAAGATGGAGCAACCTTGTTTTCTACTGCGCCAGAGACTGGAACACAGAGCAGTGAATTCAAATTCCAGGAAAAGAGATTCCACATAAACTTTAGGAAGATGGCAAGAGCTGTTTAACAGTGGTATATGCTGCCTGGGAGTGTGGTGGAATCTCCTTTTTTGGAGGTTTTTAAACAGAGGCTGGATGGCCATCTTTTGGGAGTGCTTTGATTCTGTGTTCCTTGCTTGGCAGAAGGGGGTTGGACTGGATGACTTTTATGGTCAATTCTAACTCTAGGATTCTATGAGTGAGCAACTATGGCAGACTTTGAGGCTACTGTTCTGGTCTTGGGACCTTCCACAGACTGCCAACCCCCCCCCAAAAAACCATACCTAGTAAACTACCATAGAAAAGACCAGAAATCTACTTTGTTTTTTTAAACCTGTGCACTTTTTAATATTAATCAGTGCAGGGGCCCTGTGACCTGCTGAAAATGTGAATCATTGCTCCTGCATGCTTCCAGAGAAGCAATTTGCCTTCTCTTCTTTGGCCAAGAGAGAGATAATCCGAGTTGTTGAGGACATTATACATTACATGTTACTTTATAAACTATGTGAAATCCGAAGAGATAAATACTTAGAGCCTGTAATTTTCCTGAAAAATATGAATAAAATAAAAAAATGCCAATGTTCAGTTAAATCAGTCCAGGACAATGTATCTAGATTTTCAGTGAAAGCAGCACAGCTCAGAATTGCCTATGAGAAAACTGAGATTAATTGTTTCTCATGAGAAATGTGGACACAGTGAATATATTTGTCAATATTTGTATATTGTATTCTTGATATTGTATACATTCCTTAACAGATTTTCAAACCTTCTCTTTTAATGTTTACTGTATTGTTTGATTATTATTGATTTTTCTTCTTTGGCAGTGTATATAATAAAACTGGAAATTGGGGGGAAAAGTAGCCCAGTGAGTCTGGAGGGATTGAGGGTTACCAAAAAAAACAAAAAACAAAAAATATCCCTTGGAGGGCTGAATTTATCCCATGCCTATTGTAGAACTTAACTAAGGAGATTCTGAAAGGCAAGCAACAAGGGAACTGCATGCACGAACATTCAGTTGCCAGCTCCACAAGCAGGCAAAATGCCTTTACTCCAACACATTGGTGCCTCTTGTTGGAGCAACAGGTTGGTTTCCAAAGCTGCCAGTTGAATTCTGTGTGTGTGTATGTGTGTGTGTGTGAAAGAGAGAGAGAGAGAGAGAGGAGGCAGACCAGCCGCTGCAGTCTCCCCCCTATTTTTTCAGCTTCCCTCCCCATTTTTTCAGCTTTGGCCTTGAGAAGCGTATTGGCGGAGAGTCGGCCCGGCAGCTGCTGCCCTCTAATTAACATGCACACCTGCTCTCTGCAACCTTTTGTCTGCCCAGCAGATGCCCTCGTTTTGTTGTTGTGCCCATCCCCCCCCCAAATTCATGGGGTCTGGATCTTGCCATCTCATTAACTCAAAATGTACCTCCCAGCCTCAGCAGATTCTCACACAAGCTCCCAACAATGAGAACAGGATGGGGGTGCTGGAGAAAGGAAGGAAAGAAAGACAAGAAAGAGTGAGATCTCCTTTCTCTTTCCATTCTCGTTCTTTCCATCTTTGTCCTTTGGAAAGGCAGAGAGATTTGGAAGTTAGTATCTCTTCCAAATGGGCCAGCTTCAGTACTAGCTCAGCGCTTCTCAGTTACCATTTACTCCTCTTAGTTACACCACAGGGTGTGTTTTGTTCTTCCACTGATTGATTTCATCTGAACTGCTCTCCAGTTCGCATTTCCCTGCTGTTGCCTTCAGCAATCTTGGACACAGACCACCCAGAGTCAGGGACTTGGAAGTCTCTGGATGGCTTCATTGGTTGACAAGTGCATTCAGGTTCTCTCTGTCCTTTAAAATGAAAGTAGCCAGTTTGGCCATCTCTGTTCAAGAGATAGGTTGTGTTTGTGTTCAGGTTGTTGTGTTACTAGTTGTGTACTCAAGTTGCAAGAGGTTAGCTGCCGTATCAAAAACACAGTCTCTGTAAAACAGCCTGATCTGCTTCCAGATGTTTTGGATGGACATCATTGGACAGGCTGGCTAGGGCTGGTGGGAGTTGTAGTTCAAAATGTCTAGAGGGCATCAGATTGGGAAGGCTGATGTAACAATTTGTTGACTTGCCACAGGGAAAGATATTGGAATCTCTCACAACAGGCAAGCAAAGACCTGCAGGAGAAGATGCACACTGTGGAAATGAAGACTCCATGGGTGGGACTTTTCACACACAGTATTGTCGACAAACCTGCAACAAAAAGTTGCAGCTGTGCTTAGATCTCTAATGAGTTTACCTAGAATCATAGAATCATAGAGTTGGAAGAGACCCAGGGGCCATCCAGTTCAACCCCTGCTATGCAGGAACATCCATCAAAGCATTTCCAACAGATGACCATCCAGCCTCTGCTTAAATACCTCCAAAGAAGGAGAGGTTTCTTCTTTCTTCCAAAACACTCTGAGGCAGCATATTCCACTGCCAGACAGCTCTGACCGTCAGGAATTTCTTCCTGAGGTTCAAGTGGAATCTCCTTTCTTGCTGCTTGAATCCATTGCTCCTTGTCCTACTTTCTGGAGCAGCAGAGAACAAGCCCGCTCCCTCCTCAACATGGCATCCCTTCAAATATTTAAACATGGCTATCATGTTCTCTTCTCTTCTTCAAACTAAACATCCCCAGCTCCCTAAGCCGTTCTTCGTAGGGCATGGCTCCCAGACCCTTTGCCATTTTGGTCACCCTTCTCTGTGTTTATTCTCAAGCAGAAGAGTATGTCCAGTGACACTAGGGCCTGAAACCTAGTTATACCATGAACATACCCATTGGATGGTGGGTTATTATTTAAGTAAATCCCATTAATTCAGTTCTTCTCTAGTTTGGGCTACCAGTAGAATTGAGGCCTAGGTGAAGTGTTAAGAAAGAGACTGTGGATCATGACCCAGCAGAGTGTGGCAAATATTAATGTTTCTAAAGTACAGTCCTCCCTCCACATTCACTAGAGTTGGGGCACGGGACCCCTGTGAAAGTGGAAAAACTGTGAATAACTCTAGGCCCTCTCAAACCATATTTAACACCAAAAAAAGTATGATTACTGTATTCAACCTACCATGGATTCCTTTGAGGCATCAGGGTTCCTTCATAAGGAAGAAATGGGCTGACGGCCACCTCCACAGTTGCCCCACACCATTTTTAATAGGGACTTACAAGCCTTATTTGCAGTTTCTCAGTCTTTCAAGGCTTGGAGTCCCTATTAAAAATGGTCTAGGGAGGCAGCAAATAATCTGTGAATAGTCAAATCTGCAAAAGTGAAACCCACAAATGTAGAGGGGCTGACTGTACTCCTTTAGACTAACTTACTGGGAAATTGACTTTTTAAGTTGTAGGTGGGGAACCTTAGGCTCTGAGACCAAATCTGGATCTCTGGGGTACCCTAGATGGCCATGGTCATGTCTCCTTCTTCATGATACCTTTATTTGGTGTTTTCTCTATCTTAGGCCATTTCTGCACTACACTGTCATAGTGCTATTATTCTACTTTCAACATGTGGGATTCTGGGGTTTGTAGTTTACTAAGGTCCAAGAGCTCTCTGGCTGGGAATTCTAAATGCCTCTCCCGTAACTGCAAATTCCATGATTCCATGGATGGTGAAAGTGGAATAGTAGCACTGCAACAGTGTGGTGAGAAGGACCCTTAAAGCTTAGCAACTGGCAGTAAAAACATTGAGCTAAGACCCCTGTTATTCTGACCCTGTCATTGGTCCCACACATTCTTGCAATGCAGCCCTCAGAAAGATTCTCTGGAATGGAATTCTGCTCTTGGGCTGAATGAAGTTTCCCAACCTTGTGTTAGGGTATGGAGTTAGTAACGTATCCAAGAAAGAAAGGGAGATGCTGAATAGAGGGAGGAGAAAGAGAGCTCTCTAAGTCTATCCTTGTTTAAATATTTGCCTTGTAGAGGGCTTGTTTTCTGCTGCTCCAGAGACCAGGACAAGGAACAATGGATTCAAGCTGCAGGAAAGGAGATTCCGCCTGAACCTCAAGAAGAACTTCCTGACAGTCAGAGCTGTCCAGCAGTGGAATCTGCTGCCTTGGAATGTAGTGGAGTCTCCTTCTTTGAAGGTTTTTAAGCAGAGATTAGATGGCCATCTGTCAGGAGTGCTTTGAGGGTGTTCCTGCATGGCAGGGGGTTGGACTGGATGGCCCGTGTGGTCTCTTCCAACTCTACATTTCTATGATTCTCTGAATATTGTCTCTGAATAAATCAAATACAAGGAAGGAGAGTGAAAGAGGAGTTGATGCAGGCCTGCTTCTTGTGATGAATGCCAAATCTGCAGCCTAATGGCTTTCCAAACTTGATGACAAAATGAAGTAGTAGTGGAAGGAGGGAGAGGAAGAAGCAGAAAGGACAGTGAGGACAGAGCTTTTTCAGAATGCACACACATACAGCAAAACAAGTCCTTGCTGTCATCATCATCAAAAGAATTTCCAGAGGCAGCCCTTGTCAGCACCTTGTCAGTCCAGACTCACCTGTCTTTCTCCCTTGTTTTTCTTCTTCAGTTTTCTAGATGGCCTGTCATTTTTTGCCTTTGAACTCAGATTGTTCACATTACAAGCCTCCAAAAAAGGAAGAATTACTGTACAGAACACACTGGATTCAGTGTTTCTCCCATGTGCCACTCTGTACGCTGAGTTTGCTTCAGAAAGGGGTTGGAAACATATGGGCCTTCTTGGACTGCAAGACCTATCAAACCAAGTCAGTATAACCAATGGTGAGGAATGCTGGAATTGGTGATCCAGGGGGGCATGGTTCCTGCTCCTGCCCTAGGAGTAGCTCAGTGCTGAATCAGAAGCAGATGGTATATCCTGATACCAGTATTGGTCTGTTGAATAGAAGCTGTGTTGCACAGTTCACTGAGCATCATATTACACTCATGCTGAAGCTCTGATAGAAAATGTTCATCTGCAAGAGAAACCTTGTCTAGCAAACCCGGTAAAAAGCGGAAACAAAATCTGGGACTTTTCAGTCAGCCTGGATTCACCCAGTAGCAACAGCATTAACAGCAACAGTCACTATCTTCATTCTGGTATAGTGAGTGTCTGTTTCTTTCCCTACTAGAAATTATTTCTCTCAGTTCTGTCCCCCTAAACCATACTTTCCTTCTGCAAAAAATTACACTTGGGACTTAAGACATTTCATTGATCATACTGGCTAGAGAATTCTGGGAGTGGTGATCCTCCCAAAGGAAATTTTCCTTTGCATTTTACTGGTTTAGAGAGTGATCACCACAGTGCTGTCAATCAGCATTACTTACTCTGTGGCTGAGTGTGCACATTTAACATGTTTGCTTCAGAGAAAGTCCTGTGAGAGTGAGAGAAAGAGAGAGAGAGAATATCAGATACTGTCCTTTTCTTTGGTGTTTTCTCTTTCTTTCAAACCCCCCCACTTTTTTTTTTTTTTTTAAATGAGCCAGTTGTCTCAAATCCTTTTGGTGTCTCGTAACAGATGGCCAGAGCTGGTGGCCGTTTGATTGATGATAGATGGGTGTGTTGTTGCAAGGATATACCTTTAAACAAAAAGAAATAAAGATTTTTTAAAAAAATTAAAGGCAGCCATGCTGAGATAAGAATTTAGCAGGACTTCTGCCTGGGAGTTATATTGACCCTGCCCTTTTGCTCCTGATAGTAGAAGGGACCTTATCTTTAGAAGGAAGGATGAAGCATTTGTTCTCTTATATCCACCAGGAGACTTCAGGATGTCTCCAAGACTTTGCTGGCAGAGTGGGTCCAGTTTAAGGTGGTGTGGGAATTGAACTGTTCCTGATTTCTTTTGAAAATATTGCCAAAACTGTGAGGGCTGGAAATGTAGAATTCATATGAATCTACATAGATGTTACTCCTGTTTCAGACACATCAGAGGTAGATTTGGCAGGGAGGGGAGTCAAAATGACTTGCTTTTATTTAGATCCTTTTGCAAATTTTCAGCAGGCTTTTCACTGGCAACTTTTAATTACACAAGCTTGCACAATCACAATCACAATTACACAATCAGCTTGAACTCATCAAGTACTGAATGCTTGGTGGAATTGGAAGGTCTTAGCTTGGCATGTGAATGTTATGCAGATTTCTCTTGAGAGGGCATCATAAAAAGGAAATGGGTCACTACTGAAAATGATCTTTCTTTGGGAGCTTCCACTACACCACTGGAGCACAGCTGCACTCATATTCTCGCTGGTGTGCTCACTGCAAGCAACTGGGTGAGCAGAATGCTGGATTAGAGAGACCTTTGGCGTGAACTAGCATGGCTCTTTGTATGTTCTTAGGTCCATTCTGGGTGACACCACTGTAGAGAGAATCCTTCAGAGATAACCTTGGTAATCAGGAAGAAATGCATGGGAGCAGGTGCTCTTTCATATTGTTGCTGTATGCCTTCAAGACATTTCCAACTTAAGGTGTTTTCACAGGGTTTTGTTGGCAAAATTTGTTCAGAGGAGGTTTGTTATTCCTTACCTTCCTCTGAGGATGAGAGAGTAGGATTTGCCCAAGGCCACCCAGTGGGTTTCCATGACTGAGCAGGGATTCTAGCCTTGGTCTCTCAGCGTCAGAGCTGCCTTATCCATTAAGCACTTTAGGCATGAAAATTTTAAGGCCTGTGAAAACGGAATTTTAGAGCCCATGAAAACATCCATATTGGTACATCAAGGTGGGGAGTCGAATTCAAGAGTGCTTAAGGCCTGTGAAAACCTTAATGCAGCCCTGCGCAGAGTTCCACTCAAACCTCAATACCGTACTGGCTCTTGTTCCTTCATGTTACCCTGATCTCTGGGGTCCCGGGAGGGACATATAAATAACCAAACAACAACCCAACTTTGGGGGAAATTAGCTGGAGCACTCACTAAAGCTAGCAAGAGGCAGGGTAACTTAGCAGGATCTTGCAACCCAGCGTCTACGGGGTCAGGTCAGTCAAGCAGCCAGACGAGTTAAAATAGCAAAAATGATGTTTATTAAGTACAGACAAATATTAAAGACCACAGTCACACCGCTAACTCAAGAATCAGAGATTGACTTGAAATAGGGATTTTTAGAGGGAAATGGGTGATACGACACCTGTCTCATAGTCCTGGACCTTGAGAATGAAGTTGGGGGTGCAATGAAGAAACTCGGCGCAACGGAGCAGTCCGAGCGATCCGGGGTTGAACAGTCTCAGTTACTGGAACTGAGGGGAAGACTCACCAGGCAAAGTGGCAGCAAGGTGGTCTGGAAGTTCGGAGCGATCTGAGGAAGGTCTCGGAATCTGGGGTTTTTAAAGGGTGAATTGTGACTGCAGGCCATACCTTACTCAGTGAGAACAATACGTTTTAGGAGTGGGACAAAGCTTTGGAAAGGTCAGGTTTTAGCATGATTGATTTAGAGCCGAATTAACAATAGTGTAGCCAGTATGCAAATACAGAGCGCTTAGTACAGCTTTGTAAGGTTTACCTGCTCAGGGCAGGGAGCCTTTGTTAGTATCGCACATATGCAATGAGGTGTTTGCCGGGGAGGTCCCTGAAGCGACGAACCAGCTTTATCTGGCCTGCCTGGGTGGAGAATGGAATGTCCAGCAATTATTGGCCGTGCCTGTTTACGTGCTTGTCCGGAGGCCTCACGAACATGTGGAGCAGGGTGGCAGAGGAAAGTCGAATGGTTTGATATCAAAAGAGATATCGAGTGCTATCTCTGGGTAGGCCTGGACCACAGTAACATTCATATAGACTGGTCTTAATCTGTGTAAGGATTTGACACCAACACTGCATTAGCCCAGAAACTGACTGGTAATCAGCGCAGTTGATACAGTACTTGGGTGATTGTTCAGAACAATCTGAGTTTACACTCCTTCACCAAAGGTATCCTGGCCATGTATATAAAAATACTAAAATTATATAATATATTAGTAAAATAGCACAGAGGCATTGTATGGGTGGTTAATAATGCTTAAGAGAGCATTTTTATACACAGAAGGCCCTGATTTGAAACATATTTTAGTTTTCAGTTTCCTCTGTAAGGTCAAGTTTACTTGTTTTTGGCCCACTGGGCAGATATGTTGGGCTGACGTTGCAAGGTGGTTGTGCAGAATACAGAAAATGTAGATTAAGTTCTTTTGGAGAAGTGTTGCATAAATTTTGTTTCCTGAGCTGTTACTAGAGTCTGTGCTCACAGACTTTGAAGAGATTTCTGTTAACATCATACTGATGTTTCCTTCTCTGTCTTTTTTTCCTCAGATGCCCCAGCACCTTTATTGGCAACCGATGCCAACTCCAAAATCCCTGCCTGAGTTCCCCATGCAAGAACGCTGGCACTTGCCATGCAGTTGTCCGTGGCAACAGTGCCGATTACACCTGTGCTTGCCCCTTGGGATACACTGATAAGCTGTGCCTTACACCTGAGGAAAGTGCCTGCTTCAGCAGCCCCTGCCGCAATGGGGGAAGCTGCGATCTTGTCACACTGACGGAGTACAAATGCCGCTGCCCTCCAGGGTGGTCAGGTAAGGGAGTGAGGCTCGCACACACTGAGATGGACCCGATGCCTCTCAGAATCACTGAACCTGTGAGAACAATCTGGCTCCATCTTCTACATGACAGCCTTTCAGATATTGAAAGATAGCTATCACATTAACTCTCAGTCTTCTCTTTGCCTTGCTAAACATATCCAGCTCCTTAAGCTGTTCTTCATAAGACTTAGTTTCTAGATCCTTGATCATTTTGGTTCCTTCCTTCATCCTCTTTCCTTGCCTCCCTTTTTATTATGCATTTTGCTTTAACTGGTTTTTTTTTTTAAACTTATTGTGAAAATAAACCTAAAAGATAACATAACAAACATGGAAGTGAAGGAGAAAGGGAAAAATGCTTACATTTCTATTTCTCTCCAAATTTCTTATACATAGTATTACTAATACAATATGTTATAATTCATACTGGTTATATATTTTTGGTTATATATATATCTCATTCTCCTTCTACCAGTTGTTATTGATTATACCCATGATTAACATTTTCAGAATGTAGTATTAGTAAGTTCATTCTTGTTTCTGTCCTTCTCAAAATATAATGTTTGTAATTTAATTCTTATTTCTATCCTAAACCATAACTATCATTACCTAATTATTCTTATTATCCTACATACCAATATACTATTTTTTCTTTTTTCCCCACCTAATTAACCCTAAATTAAACCTATCACTATAACTAAGTGTACCCATCCCCAGAGCTTATTATACTTCATATTATTCCACTTTCCAAAATTTTAACTCTTCTTGTGGAGTTGTAACACCTTCCTCTTTTGCTAAGACCTTTTCCACAAATATCTTCCAAAAATCACTCCCTTTCATTATTCCTTTTTAAACCTTAATTCCACCTGTTAACTTGTCATAAATGCATTTTGCTTTAATAAGCTGTATTCTCCCATGTTTGTTCTCCAGGCAAGACGTGCCAACAAGCAGATCCTTGTGCCTCTAACCCTTGTGCCAACGGTGGCCAGTGTGTGCCTTTTGACTCAGACTATGTCTGCAAGTGTACCTCAGGCTTCCACGGTGCCACTTGCAAGGAAGATTTCAATGAATGTAGCCGCACTCCGTCCATCTGCAAGAATGGCGGAATCTGCGTCAATGAGATTGGCACCTACCGCTGTCACTGCAAGCAGGCGTATACAGGGCAGAACTGTGAATATCTCTACATGCCATGCAACCCTTCCCCTTGCCAAAATGGGGGGACCTGCCGCCAGACTGGAGACACCACTTATGAATGCACCTGTCTTCCAGGTATGGAAGTCCCTTATTCCCCATGTCAAACTTGCTGCCTTTTCTCGTGTGCTTCCTCTTTTCTTTGTGCCATTTATTTCTGTGTGCCCTGAAAACTCATACAGGACAACAGTTAGGAAATGGGGTGGGTTTCTTTGGTCACATCTGAAAGTTCCATTGCAAATCAAAGGGGTAGGGTGGAGGGAAGTGAGAGCTTTGGTCTCCAGTAATCCTTCTGTTCCCACTTAAGAAAGCTTTCCTAGCATTTCAGTAACTTAAAATCTGGGTTCTTAAAAATGCAGTTCAGGCTTCCAAAGAAAAGGAGCAGCAGGCAGAGTGACCAAAGAAATGCAAGCACAGCAAAGGCAGGAGCTCTAGGTATGAACGATCTTCAGTTTCTCATTCTCTACAGTATTAGACATTTGAGGAATGACGGATGACTTTATTAGAGGGGGGAAGAAGTTATTTCGGGGGCAGTGACCTCATTTTGTCCCTCTCCATAGCTACACTCATGTTGCAAGTATGAAATATATAGGAATTGGGGCAGGGGAAATCCTGAGATCCTTTCTGGATACTTTATACCTTCTAAAGTCATGTACTGCTTAAAAGATAGGTGTTTTTGAAAGGTGGTTGCAAGAAAACCTGTGTTAGAAGTAGCTAAGAGTCTCCAGTTGGCTAGTAACCCTTGGACCATCATTTTGGATACAATAGTTCCTCCAGATGTTCTTCGGATCCCAGAAACCCCAGCCAGCCACCATGGCTGATAGGTTGAAGCCCAGCAACATCTGGAGGGCTAAAGGATAAGAACTGACTGTGTAAGGAAGGCATACGTTCTCTTGCCTTTCATTGTATCAGAAGGTCAGCTTAAGGACCTCTGTGTGTGCAGCTTGTAACCTTACGCCTGTACTTTGCATTCTTACTTGATGACCACTGAGGTCAGAAGCAGAGCTTGCAGATGTTCCTTTTTTGGACTGCAAACCCCCAAATCTCTGAGTCAGCAGGAAGCCTCTGGGAGTTGCAGTCCAAAAAGAGAGAGTTTTACAAGCTCTGACTAGACTTCCTCACCTTCCTGCTCTTTCAGCGTGGCTACCATTGATTCTTTTTTAGTTGCATTACATTTGAATTGTGAAGCAGAATTTTCCTTTGATAGTTCCTCCACACCCTCCCCATGTGCTCCTTGTGCTGTAAGAAGACTGCTCAGTACTGCATATTGTATGTTTCCCTGCAGCAACATAGCCTATTTGCTGTGTGCCTAAAAATTCAGACAGGTTATTTCTCACAGTAGAAGGCATAGAGGCGTGATATGATACGATACAGTTTATTGTGGCCGCTGGCCATATCCAAAGATGATAATAACAACAATAACAATAACATAACAATACTACTGCTACTGCTACTAATAATAACAACAACAAACACAGGTAGATTATACATTATTCAGCGACATTACATAAAAAGTAAAGTGTAAGTTATAAGTTGGAGTACAATATGTAAGTAAAAATATAAATATAAACCATAAATGTATGAAATATCAGTTATAAAATATCAATTATAAAATATAAAATGGGGCAATAAAAACATATATTGGTGGAGAAGATGGCAGAATCATAAACTTAAACATTTAATTTAATCTTTTCTTTGCAGACTTAATCTTACTTCTTTTTTTTTTATAATTTTCCATCTCAACTGCCAGCTAATCTTATCTGAGATCTCCCATCAGGGCAGAGTTGAAAGCAACTGATTAACCATTTGAACAGGCGAAAAAGGGTTGTGACTTTTGTTGAACTCTAGATTGGCTTGTTTAAAAATAGAAGAGGAAGAGGCTAGAAGAACAAAATGAGTCTTCTTACCTTTACTTGCTTAACCTGTGATAACAACGAATGACAAATCTTTGCATTTCATAAAGGCTGTCCCAGCTGTCACACGTAGGCCATTTCCACACTAGCCTATTAAAGTGCTGTTATTCCACTTTCAATATCCTATTTGCAGTTTAGGGAGGGGCCTCGAAAACCATCCTCAAAGGCCTCTCCCTAAACTACAAACCTCAGGATTCCATAGGATGTTGAAAGTGGAATAAAAACACTATAACAGGCTAGTGCAGAAATGGCCATAGAGTCTTAAGGTGCAGCTTGAAACCTGTGCAGCATCTCATAGAGCCTGATTTGATTGTCTTCTACCTCTCCCTGAGTGCAGTTTAGTGGAGCCAGGGTTTACAGAGCCCGAGCCCTGAGGCTTTTTGATGAACAGTGGCGAGACTTCATCTGCGACCCCCTTGAACTTCCTTGTTCCCCCTGTAATTAAATGCAATACCCAACGTAGCTGGAGGGAAATGGGTTTTCCCAGAAGCTATGTATTGTTTTGAGTTATCCCTAGTGTAATCCATGATGTAATCTAAAGTAATTGGGGGTGGTTTTTGATCTTTAGTTGGCAAGAGCCATCAAGCTTACACAAGACTGGAGGGGTTCGTCTGGGTGGCTGTTGTGGTCTGTTCCAGCTCTGTGATTCTAAGGCTGCTGTTAGTAGAGATTAAAAGACCTAGAAATTCTTTCAGAGTGAAAAACCACCAACATTTTTTCAACTGTCTGTGACGGTCAGCACACCAAAATTCACCACTAACTCACTGCTTCCCAGAGTTTGGAAAAAATTTTTTTGAACTACAGCTCCCTGAATCCTCTGGTGACCACACTAGCTAGGAAACTGTAGGTGTTATAGACCTGCAAACTAACCAAATATTGCTCCTTCCACATTCCATTTTGAGAATGAATGAATGCAGATTACACAGATTCAACCTTGGATTGAACATGGATTCAACCTTTCCCTCTTGCCGTCCCAAATTTTGTTTCCCAAAGTAAAGAGTTCTGGAAAATGTGAGAACTTCCTTTACTTTGTTGGATTTGGGACTTTCCCCCCTCCATTACAACCAACTTTTTCCCCCTCCATTACAACCAAACTAGCAAAGTCACAAAAGTCACTTCTCTTCGTTTTCTTCTTATAAACCTACACTCATTTACTAATTCTTTGTTCCCCAACAGCAGCAGGCTGGCAAAACTTTTGGAAGGGAGGAAATGTTTCTGTATCACTGTCTCAGGAAAAGCTTCAGCAATGGTATTCCTGCCTGCAGGCTGCAGTTAAAGACAAGAACATTAGGATGGGGGAAGATGGAGCTGCCTTGGCCATTATACTTAGCAGGTGTTGAGGGTGTGAGGAGGCCTGGAAGCTTCATGAAGATGTAGAGCCTACTTTCCTTAGGAGATTCAGAGTGGGGAAAGTTACTTTTTGGGACTACAGCTCCCATAATTCCCCAGCCAGCATCACCTGGCCATTGTTTTCCTTTGACTATTTAATTTGAAAGAAGGTAGGTATCATATCCTTACGTCACTTTGAAAGATTTTTACTCCATTTTCAACAGCAAGGGACCATATCACATCTGTGGATATGTGCGCTAGAAACTTCTGGGAGTTGTAGTCCAAAAAAAAAAAAAAACTCCTCCAAGCTCAGACTCAAGGCTGAGCCTATTCATACTCCAGTTGGCATTGAAGAGGACTCCAGTGAAACTGAACAAATGTTGGGGAATGAAGAGCTGTTGTATTTTACCCATTTTTAATAAGCACTTTAAACCTCTTATAACCTATGCTAAGTCCTTGGAAGTCTGTCTGTAATAGGATTATTTAACCTAAACATCCAGTGCAGGGCTCTTCAGCCTGAACACAGCCTATTGCTCATGGATGGAGACCCAAGAGCTTGCTCTGCCTGTCTAGGACTGAGGAAGCAAAGAATTAAAAGCAAAAAGAAAGGGAGCAGGTAGGGCCAGCCACCAGAAACAGCCAGAAGACAATGTTTGGTTTTGACACTGTGAACCTTGTAGATCAGATAATAGCTGTTCCTTTTTTCCTCCATAATAATGAGGGCTAGAAGCAAGTCCACTTTCCACCCACCCTTCTTCCTTCCTTATTTGGGTCTAGATTGCATGACAGCACTCTCACCAGTAGTGCATTGCTTTTGTGACACTTGTTTATTTCCCCTCCCCTCCTCCAAGCACTTGTGTCAATTCTGCATTTCTGTTCAGTTCTTCTCTCTGCACTCAGTAGTAGTTTGAGTTTCCAAGGAGCAGTGAGCATATGAGATGCATTTCCTTACTCAGCCTCTCTGAAAGGTTTCTTCCACCTGGCTGCTGTTTCCTTCAGAAAAGTGAATTAAAGGAAGTGTTGAAAACTTGCAGACTAAAGTCAGACAGCTGTTGCTTTACTCTTCAGTGCGTGTGCGTGTGTGTCGAAATTGGCAGGCTGTGCAGAGGCCGCTTCTACTGCTGTTCCTTGTTCACTTGTAAATAAATTGCTTTCACCCCAAGTTGAGGACAAACAATGACAACTGGGGGGGGGGAATCTGTATCAGGGAAGGAAGAGAAAGGAAGAAGCTGGGGAATTGACAAGAAGTCCTGGATTGAATAAGCTCCTGCCATTCATTTCATTATTAATTATTATTAATTTCAGGCGTTTTCTGTCCTGGTCCTCCTCCAAAAAAGTTCTCTGTAATGACATGCATACAATCAGTCAAAGACAGTCCCTGCATCTGTAAGCTTGCAATCTTAAAAAGACAACACAAAAGGAGAGAGCAATGGGGAGGGAAAGGAGGAAAAAGAAGTGTTTTCTTTCATACGTCTCCCTTTTGATGGGAAATGGGAGAGAGTCTGAGTTTGCTGCTGCCGTGCCTCATTAAAGCCTTAAGAAAATCAGTAATATAAATGGATCCAGTTCTTCAGGGAGAGATAAAATGCCTCCATTTTGAAGGTTTCTGTCCTTTGGCTGCCAAAGGACTTGGCTAGGAAGAATGAGCCTGGCTGCTTCTTTACATTGCTAAAAGAGAAAATTAACAGGCTGCATCAAATGAGCAAAGGGTTAAAAGTAAGTAAAATGAGAGAGAGGTGCTCGCTGGTTTCATGGCCAGCCATCAAAATACTTGACTTCAAGGTATATCTTTCCTCATCACCCATAGGTACCTTTGCACATTTGGTACATGTCATAGGAGAATGGCTTGTGGTTTTCTTTTTTTGAAAGGTCTCAGTTCAGTTCAGTATGCCTCTCCCTTGCAATATAAGGGAAAGGATGTCACCCTGCAATGTTTTATCTGCTCGGTAGCCCAGAATTCCCAGGCTGAATCTTGAGCATCTCTAGGTGGGCCTGGTAAAGCCCTGAGAACCCTCAGTTGGCTCAGTATAGACCATGGATGAGAAACATCAGGCCATGGGTCGAGAACTTCTGGGCCCTCAGTCTGACCCTCTGAGGCTTGCTAAAGGACTAGCAAGCGTACTGTATTTTCCAGTGCTTCAAAAGAAGGTTTAATTTAATCACCTGAGGGATACTAGCAGTAAGAGCTTAGCATCTTGAATATGTTAGTATTTGAGGTCCTCACTCTTTGGAACTACCCACCATGAGAATGTGCCCTCCCAGCCTTCTCTAAAAAGAAGTCTATCCCTCAGGCTGAAAGAGGTTCCCCTCCATTGATATACATATGGGGGTGGATAACTGTGAAAAGTTAGGGGGCTGACTTAGCTCCCCAGAAGATCTTGGAGGAATGCAACTCCCCAATATATCCACTCGTGAAAACGTGAAAAGATAGATGGTAGGTAGGTAGGTAGATAGATAGATAGATAGATAGATAGATAGATAGATAGATAGATCAATAGATTGCCCATACACCCTCTAACGGATATGGAGGAATTCTCACTATGTTTTGGAGCCTACATGGGTCCCTAGAGGGCATTTTGAGGCAAAATACTGTTTTTTTAAAAAAATTTGCAAATCAACATTGTTATCATCTTCATCTTTCATTTATATAGCACCATCACTGTACTGAATACATTACGGGTAAAAGAACAACAAAACATTTCCCTGCCCTCAAGCTTACAATCTAATCAGGATGTGACACTAAATGAAAAGGGAATGGTAGTGTGGGAGGAGATTAAGTTCACCAGATACTGCCTCTTCTTCTTTCCCTCCAAGGCCAGGGCAGAGGCACTTGAGATGGAGGGAGGACCTCTCAGCTGCTTCTGGACCTGGACATGATGGACCTGTTCCCACTTCTTCTCTCTCTCTGAGGCCAGGACAGTGGCAAGTGGGAAGGAGGGAGGGAGGGCAGGCCTTTAATCCACTCCTGGGCCCAGGCATAATGAAACTGTGACTGCCTCTTCTTCTCCCCCTCCAAGGCCAGTTGTGATCTAGGGTCTTTCATTTTCTGTTTCAGATGTGGTGGAGATTTTCTTCACACCCCGAAAGTCATTTTGGGACATTTCTGAGCAAATAAATTTGTTTAAACCCCTGAGGGGACACAAAAATGGCTCTGGGGGTGTCATGCAGCCCACGGGCCTCACTTTGCCCACCCTGGTGTAGAATGAAGGGGGAATGGTACAGCTTTCCAGCTGCAGTTGGATTGTAGCTGCCATTAGCTGTAACGAGCACAGCCAAAGAAGGAAAGCTAGGAGTTGCCATTCAACAACATCTGGAGGGTTGCGTGACTCCCACCCTGACATATACAAAAATAGATAGATGAAAAGGTCTGACTCAGTATGACACAGCTTCCCAACACTTTTTCAGTGTTTGCTCTGTGCAAAGTAACAGAAATGACTGCAATTAGTGGAGTCTACATGGCACCAGTCCACACCCCTTCCTCTCTGTAGTGTGAGTTCCTTCCTTTTTAGGTACCACTTCCAGCTCAACCGGATGGGGCTGAAATATTGAGCCTTTTGAGTGGGAACTTCCCTGGCTTTAGGGTATACTTTGTACGTCTGTGTGTGCATTTTATACAAAGTTTATTTTTGCACAATATCTTCTCTTAATATTATAAACTTTGTAAAATTAGATGAAAGAGTATGCAGGAGTCTAAGGATGTGTGGAGTATAGAACTTACGAAAAGATTTCTGGTTAGAAATGTTTGTGTCTTGACAGTTTGTTCTTGAGGCTTGGGAAGGGGCTTGCATAGTGAAAATAAAATTAGGCAGAACTAATTTCAGGTTGAGCCACCTCTAGCTGCTCATAGCCCTTGCTTGCTGTGGTTAATTTCTTGAAAAGTGACTGTGGGTGAGGAGGGGCTAAAAGCTATTTGGCAAAGTATCCTCCCTTCTGGAAAGCCCTTCTTGGAATATGAAGACTTCACCTCTGAGGTTCTTAGGGTTACCCCTGAACCCTCAAAAACCGCATGAGGCCAGACCTAAAATATCAGGTCTGCAGGGACTACCAAAAGTAATTTTTGCAGGTGAGCTCTCAATCAGCGTGGAAAGGTACCCAACTTTGGCCAAAGGGACTTCCCCCCACCCTCAGGAAAAACACCATCAAAATCACTTCTTACACAAGCAAAGACAAGGACGCTTTATTATTAAAAGGAGGGTTTTTTGTAGATTGGGATGACAACAATGTCATAAATCATGTAGTGCATATGTAAGAATATTTGCTTTCCCAGGACTAAAATTTTGATACATGGCTGCTAATAAAGTAATTTCTGGTTAACAATCAACGATTAACCCTGGATCACATATGTATTCGCTCAGCAGTGAATAATTAGAAATATTGTAACAGAGGGCACTGAGAATGCAGACATTGACTTTGCCAATTAATGTCAGCATAATTTTAAGTAGGATAAGGGACTGACAACAGGAACAACATTTAAAGTTGACTAGAATTCAGAATGGAGGGACCTTAGTTAAGCAAATGCAGAGAGAAAGAAAGTCCCTTTCTACTTTATCAAGTATTAATGTCTTTCCACAGCACAACCGTCTCAGTTCAGTCATCTTGACTTCTAGTGAGGGCTTGGGCCTGGATTGCTCTACAGCCCATGCATTTGTCTTTCTTAGCAGTCTATGATACCTGTAGAACTTTCCCTCAGCGGCCTATTTCAAATGCACTGATTTTCTTCCTGTCAGCTTTCTTCATTGTGCAGCTTTCACTCCCATACACAGAAGTCATAACTATAGTTACAGTGTACAAATACAAAATGCAAATCATTGCTAAGCAGTGTTTAAGGGAGTCAAATATTGCATGCACAAATAGCAGTAAAGTTTGGTGTCGTAGAATTAAATGCCAACAACACTCAGCATCCTTTTTTGACAGCAAAAATATAAATGGAAAATGAGCAACACTTGAATTACAATTTAGAAAACTAACAGTGGGCCGATTTAAATATGATAAGCCAGAATTATTTAGAATTCTGGGAGGAAAGGAGTGGTAGGAAAAAGCAGATTGTTAACTGCTTGCCTCTCCCAGCTAGCAAGAAACTTCTGTCCATAATTTGTCTAGTGTCATGTCTACATTGGGCTCCCTGGGTTTTTTGCTATCCTAACAAATTAGAGAGCCAACATGATATAGCGTTTTGAGTGTTGAACCATGATTCTGGAGAGCAACATCCCCATTCAGCCATGGAAAGCCACTGGGTGACCTTGGGCAGGTCCCACTCCTAGCCTTAGAGGAAGGCAATGCAAACCCCTTTTAAATAAACCTTGCCAACAAAACCCTGTGCTAGATTCCCCTTCGGGTCACCATAAATCAGAAACCAGTTGAAGGCACATAGCAGCAACAATAACAAACTGGGCTCTGAAGTCAGGATTGAACCCAGCCATGTATAGGAAGCCTTTGCCTTTTGATGCTCCATTATCTGACAACTAACTCCTTTGATGCTTCCAAATTAAGGGCAAGTTCCATTAGTTCAATGGAGGTTCTGCTCTTTCATCAGTTCTTCTTGCCTATGGAAGCTCATTTAGGACTGCACACATGTTGCTTGCTTTTAAAGTGAGCTGAGAGAAGGAAAAAAAGCGCCAAGATAGCTGAGAGACTTTGCAAGCAGTGCACATGCAAAGTCGGTCCAAGTGAACCTCCATAAGTCCTTCATGTCCCCCACGGTACAGTGCATACATTCTGTTTTTTCAACCAGTTCCATATTCCGGCAGTGATCCAGTCCCTAATCTGTCAGATAAGTGGGGGAAGCCTGTACATGACTGCTATCTGGTG
Source organism: Ctenosaura bakeri (assembly GCA_948474755.1). NCBI lineage: Eukaryota > Metazoa > Chordata > Lepidosauria > Squamata > Iguanidae > Ctenosaura > Ctenosaura bakeri. The sequence goes on from CAOLHI010004054.1 coordinate 84,726, forward strand.
CGTTGCTGTTTCTCTGATAAACCTGCTATGATGGCTAAACATCTTCATCAATGCTGTCTGCAAAAGTGTCATGTACCAAGTTTGGATAGTGTTCACTCTTCCAGACTTTGATAGTCTCAGAATGTGCTATATATCCTACACACAGCAACAGAGCTTTGGACAGTTGCATTTGTTTTTTGTTCTACATCTCTCAGAATCTTAGTTCCATACCTTAAAAAATGGAAAGGAACAATGACACTGGAGCAGGCAGTATTATTTGCTGCACTTTCATCAACATTCAAAGCATTTTCAAGAGTTGGAGAGAGACAGAGCATTCTTGGTTAAGGTGGCATTTGATTGGGGGTTTCTGAGATAAGAGCCAACCATCTTTGGATGTTGCATGCCTTTGAGGAATGAAACTGAGTCTAGACAGAGGAGATAGCAATCATTTTAAGCAAACTACGTAAGCAGAAAATGTAAGGATTTGCAGGGTTTTTCCTTCTTTGGTCTCTTTCATTTTCCAGTTCTTGGAATATTGGATAAGGAGGCACAAGTAATTTGCATGTAAGTATTGTATATGAATGCCCCAAATACCATGAAGGCATCAGATGCTGTCTTTTCTTGGAAGCTAAGTAGAGTCAGGCTTGGTTAGTATTTGTGTGGGAGGTTAGTAAGGAATACCAGAGGCTGCAGGCTATACTTCAACAGAAGACAAAAGCCAACCAGCTTAGAGTATTCCTTGCCCAAGAAAACCCTGTATGAAATTTATAGGGTCACTACATGCTGTCAGATGACTTGAAGGCATATACATTCTATGTGAGATAGTCCACCTTGCTCTTTATTGTCTACATTGACTGGCAAAGGACCTCTAGTGTTTCCTAGCCCTGCTTCAAAAATGCCAGTGATTTCACCTGAGACCTATTGCATACCACTTCTGCCACTGAGCTGTAGCCCACAATAATAAAAACAAGAACTAGAACTGGTGCCAATAAAAATTCATCCTAGGAAAGAAAAAAGCTGATTAAGCCGAAGATTTGTTGAACTAAAAAATGTCCTATAGTATACAAAGAGACTGTCAAAGAAGAGGCTATTTCTTTGCTTGAATTGGAAAGGGGAGTCAGCTCCTCTTTTTTTAAAAAAATACTTTGCTCTTGGCAGTTGTGGTCGGTGGCCACGATGTCCTTTTTCACTTTTTACTATCAGTTAAAATTCTGAAAAGACTGGATTTCTACACAAAACAGCAAATTCTGCACTGGCATAGTGAGCAACAACAAACACAGTGTTGCAATTCTTTCTCCTTATAGTATCCAGGACAGCCTCATCTCTGGCAGTGGGTGTTTTGTTCCGCCCAAGTAACGCTTAAGAGAGAGCAAGGCATGCAGAATACCAGAAGATTTCGTGCTTTTAGGCAAAGGGAGTTGGGAATGAAATATTTCTTACTCTCAGTCTTAATCCTCTTGGTTCCTGAAGCAGCTTAGATTCACACACCTTCAAATATAGGAACAGGGGCGGGTTTGTACAAAGCATTTTTTTTAAAAAACAAAGGGAAAATTGAACAACTATCTGTTTGGGGGGCAACATTTTCCTCACATCAGGTTTGAGCATAGGAAAATAATACTGAATGCTTCTACTTAAGACCAGACCAGATTATTTCTACATCTAGCCAAGTACTGTCTACTCCAGCTTTTCAAAATCTGATGCCTTCCAGATGTGTTGGACTGCATCTACCATCATTCCCAACCAACATTACTAGTGGCTGCACTGGTTGAGCATGGTGGGGAGGTTGCAACTAGTAGGGTGCTAGATTGGAGAGGACTGGTCTACTGTACTTATGTCAGAGTCTTGAGAAGAGGGGGAAAGTGGTTTTTCCCCCATATCACCTGTCGTTTGCTTTTTCCTTTCAACCTGGAAATACCAACAGGGTTTGAATCTGAGATCTTCTGCATGCAAAATATGTGCTGTCTTTGCCTGGGCATGCCTTTTTTGTATCCATCATTGGAATGACTAAAGGTAGTTTAATGTATGTCCTTTTTTCCGTTGCTTTCTGTCCCACACCCACGTCCCACCTGGAAGGTTTTGCTGGTCAGAATTGTGAAGAAAACATAGATGATTGTCCAGGAAACAGCTGCAAGAATGGAGGAACCTGTGTTGATGGAGTGAACACCTACAACTGTCAGTGCTTGCCTGAATGGACAGGTAAGGCGTGAATGCCAAGACCTTGGGGAGAGGTGGCAAAGCTGGTGGTGGATCTCAGTCTAGAAGCTGATAGGGCGGCAAGGTTGGGCTTTGGTCAGGAGTTGAAGACTAGATAAGTCCCATCCCACCCCCACTAGACTTCTCCGAAATAAGGGGTCTGACCCACCCACCAAACTGCAATGCAGAGCTTTCCAAACTTTTCATGCTGGTGACACACTTTTTAGACATGCATCATTTCACAACACGGCAATTCAGTTTTACTTGCAAACCGGAGGTTAACTAACCCCTGATAAGAGATATGGACACATGCATTCATTGTAATAACAAAATGTATGGGGTCACAATGTATCTCATGAAAACCTTGCATATATTTTTTAAAATATATGATTTATAAATAATAACATACATTTCCAAGATTATAGATGACACACCTATACACTTCAGGCGACACACTAACGTATCACGGCACACCGTTTGGAAAGCCCTGATTTGGAGTATGCACTTTGTGCTATCCATACCCACAGGACTTGTAACATTTTCCCAAGGAAAAATGAGAAACAGAGAGAAGGAAGAAAAGAAATAACCAGCGGCCCACCTGGCCAGCAGGGTCAAATGGAGGCAGAACTAGCCGCTTTTATAGGACTGTGACAAAGCCCTATAGGGACAATCATACGCAGCAGATACGTCTGTCTCCCCAGCTCCCACCAGCATGTTTAAAAAAGCATAGTTCTGTAAGTCCGACCAGAAATCACAAGTAAAGCAGAGGCTGGTATAAGAAAAAAAAAGATTATCCCCTGAGGCACTTTTGAAGAAGCGGCACACCATTTGAAAAGCCCTGCTGTAATGAGAAAATGAAAATCAGAAGAAAACAGGGTAATATTCTACCATGATAGATCCAGCTAAGCAAACTGCTAATAATCATACCCATAAACTGTTACATTGTTTGGATTCTTATTGCTCAATGTGTTGAGAATTGTTTTAATAAGAAACTCTCATTGACTCTGGATGCTGCTCTAGAGTTGGGCAGCAGGATCTTGATGGCATTGCGTTTTCCTTCCCCCATCATTTCCTTAGGCCAGTACTGTACTGAGGATGTGGATGAATGCCAGCTTATTCCCAACGCTTGCCAAAACGGAGGCACCTGCCACAACACCCATGGCGGCTACAACTGCATCTGTGTCAATGGCTGGACTGGCGAGGACTGTAGTGAGAACATTGATGACTGTGCCAGCGCAGCCTGCTTCGTGGGGGCCACCTGCCATGACCGCGTGGCTTCCTTCTACTGTGAATGCCCACATGGGCGGACAGGTGTGAATGGAGGGAAGGGTGGTGGGGAGAAATAACTCCAGGAAGGAAGATATTGCCTAGCCAGGGAGGGACAAGAGGAAGGGGAGAATTGGTGTTTTTGAAAATAATCTTGAAGTACTTACTGAATGGCAAATGCGCCATGAAGAAAAGAACAGGCAAGTGGGAAAACAACTTGTTATGAGAAGGAAGAGGAATCGAAAAGTTAAATCTTTCAGATTCTTTCTTTTAAAGCAAAATACTTTTAATATCTATTAAAACTGAAGTATAAATCAGCAATTCACGCAGCAGAATAAATTAGACATCAAGACGCAGAGTTCGTGAGTCACAATATCATACAATAAGTAATGCAATCTGTAGACTCTTTATTGGACCAATTGTCCTAGCAGATCCCACCTCAGGTTACTGTGTCTGCTTCGTCATGGTATTGACACTTTCCTTGCATTTACCATAATTAATAAATGGATAACATAGGTCATAAAAATGATCCCTTGATAATTCTCATCTGTTGGCTTTTACTTGTTAATTCATCTGTGACTGCTAGCATACCATCTATAGGGTGTTCTCTCATTTCTCTTTGAGTTCACCAATGTTCTGCCAATTCGAGATGCTGTCCAGCAAAAGGAGCATAATTCTCGATCCTCCCAGCTCCCAGTGTTTAGGGATAGGCAAATATTAATTTGTTACTTTACTTCTGGGTGTGTTTGCTTGTCTTGGAAATATCTGGAAGAGGAGAAGCAGTACCCTGGTACATATTCCAGAACATCAGTATTCTTGGAAACCACTACGTTTCCTGAATATTGTTGTTTTGGGTCAGAAATACATATTGTTGCATGAGGTGACCTCTTTGCAGTCAGTCGAGCTGTTTATAATAGGGATAAGTCCATAAGAGAGAAGGATAAGGTGTGGTTATGGTGTGCAGTCCAGTGGATAGAATGAAATCCTTGACCTTAATGAAATATGCCTTCCAAGACTGTGACATTATCACACACACCATATAGGAATGGACTCTGTTATAGTCTGGAGGTTTGTGTTTAATGAAGACCAAGAAGGAGAAGTTTCTTTTAGCTCACCCCGGAGACTAGATTTAATTTTGTAGCAGTTCTTGGACGGTACATACCAGGCTTGGTGTGGGACCAAAGACAAAAATAACAGAATCAAAAAGACCGGCATATTTCAGCTTAAAACTCTTCCTGCCATGAAAGGCACTTTAAGAATTGGGTGGTGGAGGCACATGCAAAAACCAGGAAAAACTCAAATGATGGTGTCTTGGAGAAAATGGTGTGGCCATCTAAGGAACCCCGAAGGGCTGAACTAGGACCTCAGTCTTGAGACTTCTCACCATTTGAAAAGAAGTGGGATTTTGAGACAGAAAAGGGCATTCCTTTTAAGAGATTGTCTCTGAACAATGATGTCTATCTTCCAACAGGTTTGCTGTGCCACCTCAATGACGCCTGCATCAGTAACCCCTGCAATGAAGGCTCTAACTGCGACACCAACCCTGTTACTGGCAAAGCCATTTGCACGTGCCCATCTGGCTACACAGGACCTGCCTGCAACCAGGATATGGATGAATGTGAACTGGGTAAGTGACCCCCCTTTTAGTATTCCAGGGCATAGGCAGGAATGGATCCTGTGTTAGGGAACAGAGAAGAAATGGGACTGGGAAGTTTGATATTTAGGTCAAGAGTCTGTGCATAAGGAAACTAAAAGAATAAAGAGTAGAAGTTGAAAACATTTTGAAAGAAATGGATAGGCTGCAATTTACAGGAACTTTCTCATGCTGTAATCTTGACATAGCAGAGAAACAGTGGAAAAGTACTACACTCAGCCAGTTCAAAGAAAGAAACCTATATTTCTGCTTTGGTCGTGGAATCAGTAAGTTAGCACATTGTATATGCACAATGGCTCTTCAAGCATAGCTGAAGCACTGAGTTGATAGCTGAATTTGAGACCCATGGCTTTGGGGTTCACCCACACTGAGCATCTCTGCCTAATGCAGAGTTGAGGTGAAACAAGAAGGTGTTAAACTTTTGTGCCCAGCTTGCATCTTGCTGTTTCATAATGACCAACCTGCTTTCATCCTCCTTCCTGTTAATCTTTTTATTGTTGTTGAAAATCAGCTGTAGGAGACTATTGAGGGGATGGGGGAAAGGATAGAGAGGGGGTGATGTGCCCCATATTTTTCCTGCCCACTTGAAATTTTTGTCCATGCAGGATTCCTGGAATTTTGGCTGGAGTCTTTTTTCTGAGGCTGAAAGAGAAAGAATAAAACAGTATCTTCTTATCACTCCAAATGCCAATCTTTTGCAGCCTTTCATCTTTGCTTTACTGTTAGGAAGAAAGTGAGCCACTGAGAAATGAGGCATATCTGCCCCTGACTGAGGCATCTAGCTGGGTCTAACACTGAGAAGGATAATTGTATGTAATTTTTCCCCTTGCCTGTTTAATTCATTAGGTGCCAACCCTTGTGAGCATGCTGGGAAGTGCATCAACACCAATGGGTCGTTCCAGTGCCAGTGTCAGCAAGGCTATTCTGGTCCTCGTTGTGAGATCGATGTAAATGAGTGTTCTTCAAACCCCTGCCAAAATGATGCCACCTGTTTAGACCAGATTGGGGTCTTCCAGTGTATTTGCATGCCAGGTAAGCCAGAAGGATGCTGCAAACTGAACGTGGGGAGTCTCTTTCAGGGCAAGGGCCTGATTCAATTTCAGAAAAGTTCTTGGGGGCTGCTTCCCAGCAGTGGGAGGGCCAAAAGGCAAAAGGGTGTGGACAGAAAGACCAGCATATTTTAGCTTAAAGCTCTTACTACCAATAACTAAGCCTGGAGTGGAAGAGGCATTTTTAACCTTTCAGAATGAGGAAAAAATCCCATGCCAAAGCTGTGAAATCATCAAATGCTGGTGTCATGGGAAAAGGGGATTAGCAGTCTGGGGAAGCCCAAGAGTGCTGGATTGAAAGGGACAGGTTCCCTGCTTCAGTCCTATAGTATTGGTTGGCAGGAATGTGTAAGAGCCAGCATGGCATTGTGAAACTTAGCCATGGAATCCCCCTGGGTGACCTTGTGCAGGTCCCACTCTCATAGGAAGGCAGTACTTTGAACAAATCTTGCCAAGAAAACCCCATGATAGATTTGCCTTAGGGTCGCTATATGTTACAAAAACTTGAAGGCACACAGCAACAGGAAGGAGCCTGAACTTTCCACTAGAAACCAAAATGACAATATGAATAAATGAACAGAGGCTTCTCCTACTCATCTGCTGGGTTAGGGACCAGAGCACTGACAGAAAACAGAATTGATTGAAATGCGGAACTCATGTACTGTACTGCATGGAGCATGAAGGACTGACGGAGGCTTATGTGGGAACAACTGTGCACACACTGCTTGCAGAATCTCTCAGTCGGCTTAGCACCTCTTTTTCCCCTCTCAGCTTGCTTTGCAAGCAGCACATGTGTGCAGGCTCTTTCAAACAAACCTCCATAGGAAGGCAGAACTGATGAAAGAGCAGAACCCTTGTTGAATTAATGGACTTGTTCTTAATTTGGAAGCATCAAAAGAACAAGTCAGGTAATGGGGCATCAAAAGGTGGTGGCTTCCTGTATGTGGCAAAACACTCTGCTTCAAAGATTTGGGGCTCAGATCCTCAGCAAAGTGATGGGCAGTGCACATCACAAAGTAAGCAAGGCCAGTGCAACTTCGTGGCTTTCCAGACTGGACATAGCCCAGGGTGTGGTTGGACTGCATAGGTATCCCTTTTTTGTTATTATAGCTTCACATGATTGCTAAGAACAAAGTAGGCCACAAGATGTAGTTGGCAAAGTAGATTTGGCTTGATGTTATTCAGAGGCTGTGCAGGTCTTGGAGGCGGAGATAGCAAAAGCCACACACATACATTTTACTGGTGCCAAAGAGTTGACACTTAAATTTATGACCTGGGGAAGGAAGGTAGGTTGGAACAGAAGGCACCTGTGCAAATGCAAGTTACCTGTGAATGTAGAATGAGGTTGAATACCTTCTCTAATAGTGAAATAGTGGGTTAAGACCTAACAGAAATGGAACCAAAGCTTAAGCTTCCAAGGTATCAGTATGCTTGGAAGAATCCCAGTTTTTTGCAGAAGTAGCGAGTACCTTAGTAGGGGGGAATAGGGGTTGCCACCACCTCCCTCCCCACCCCATAAAATCATCCTAATAAAGACTGTCTGTGCTCAGTAGCTACCAGTGGTTCTGTGGAAACTGGAAAAGAATACAGAGCGAGGCAGGATGGTGATGCCATTGAAATGAAATATCACAGAGGAGGTTCCTTACTGGCTACAATCCAGAATGGGGGGGCTTCTGTTGAAAAATAAGGCCACACTGCAACATTTTGTTACAACTCCCTCTCATATTGCAGAGTTGTGGGGGGTATAGCTGAGTCACAGTATCATGAGAAGAAGTGGCTGCTGAGACATGTGGGTTCCCATTTTGTCACAAGTTTCTTCAAGATACAGTCTGCTTCTGCAAGTTGTGTTTTCTCTGTGAAGAGAAAGACACCTTGGGTTTAGCTTTCTTTTCTTTCCTCTGCAGGATATGAAGGCGTTTACTGTGAAATCAACACAGATGAATGTGCCAGCAGCCCCTGCCTCCACAACGGGAAATGCATAGACAAAATCAACGAGTTTGCTTGCGAGTGCCCCATAGGTACTAATGGGAGGCGGGTGGGAGGGGGAAGTAGGGGGAATTGATTATTTTGCCTTCAGCTCAAAGTCTTTGTAGTAGAAAAGGAGCTGAAATTAATCCACCCCCCCAGAGGCTATGCTAGGCTGATGGATTTAAACCTAGTCGAAGTAGGCAGCTCAGGGGAAATAGCCTATGCTTTGCATTATATCTTCTGCTTTTGGCAACTTGGAGGAGAAGTGCACTTATGTGTGTGTTTGGGGTGGGGGAGATTAAAATTTCAAATCTGAGGATCTTACTTTGGAGGAGGAGCTGCCATTGCTACTGGCCATGATGGCTAAAGGAAGCTTCCATGCTCAGGGATAGTCTTATCTCTTGGTTACTACATGTTGGAGGAACAAAGTTGAGTTTTGTGCTGGCATCCAGCTTTCCCTTCTTAGAAGCAGGATGCTGCTCTAGATGGGGCTGAGCTCAGTCTGTCTGATCTAGGGAGCTTTGAAATGTTATTTTTTGAATTATAACTCCTAGAAACTTCGTGTTGGTTAAATACAATCCCCCATCACATTTCCAAGCACCAATTCTTTCTCTAGTTGCACCAGTTAAACAAACAAGTGAGAAACACCTGAACAATTTGTTACTTGTTCGCCAAGTACTTTGGAACTGTTCACAATTGATGGATTTTAAAGTAGTCACTAATATAGGCAGTGTCCAAATGAAACAAACATGTAAGCAAGTGGATCATCTGGGCAGGGCCACATTAAGATTTTCATAGAGTCTAGGCACTCCTGTATTTAATTCCCCATTGTGCCTTGATGTACCACTAGGGTTGTTTTTGCAGGCCCTAAAATCCTGTTTTCATAGATCCTAAAATTTTCATAGTCCTAGGCACTATGCCTAAAGTGCCTAATGGATCAGGTGGCCTTTTACTCACAGATCTGGGATTGGCACAACACCTTGGACAATGTCATGATTTTGTGGCAAAACTGGGTTTACAGTCCTGTTTTGTCTGGAACAGCCCTGCTGCTCCAACCTCTGACCAAAATAAACTAATTCTGAAGGGGTCTTTTCTGCGAGGAAAAGATGGGTGTCTCTTGGGGCTTCTGCACTGGTGTGAGCCTATGCCAATTTTTTGCCAGCTATAGAGGCTTTGAATGTCAGCCCTCTTCAATGCTGGGGATAATCAAGATGTCTTGGAATCATAACGTCTTCAGTTTGGAAGGGACCACAAGGGTTATGCTATCCAGCTCCCTGCCTTGCAGGAATACAGAATCAAAGCACTCCTGACAAATGGCCATCCAGTCTCTGTTTAAAAACCTCCAAAGAAAGAGACTCCATCATACTCCAAGGCAGCATATTCCACTGTTGAACTTGCTCCGACATTGAGAAGTTCTTTCTAATATTTAGGTGGAATCGTTCTTCTTGTAATTTGAATCAATTTCTTTCTGTTCTGCCCTCTGGCACAGCAGAAAACAATCTTGTTGCAACTTCTACATGACATCCCTTCAGATATTTCAGTGTTTACGTATTTAAAGATACCTGTCAGGTCTCTTGAGAGCCAGTGTAGTGTAGTGAATGAGCATTGGATTATGACCCTGGAGACTAGGGTCAATTCTCTGCTCAGCCATGGAAACCCACTGAGTGATCTTGGGCATGTCACATGCTTTCAGCCCCAGAAAAACCCATGATCAGGTCGCCATATGTCGGAGATGACTTGAAGGCACACCACAGTAACATCATGTCACTTCTCATGTGTTAGACTACAATAACAGCTGTAACCCAACATACTGGACAGTAGTCCTAGCTCACTCCCAGGTTGGGGGCAGATGCTCTGTGTTTTTGACAAAGACAGGGCAAAATGTAGACCAGGGCCAGGGATCTACAGAAGATGTTGGAGCTAATTTTAACCCTTGAAGTATCCCCATTTCCCAAAATAGCCATTAACCAGAGGAAAACAAAACCAGAAATCATTTCTCACTTTCATATTGTTTTATTGGTTTGGTTGCTTGCTTCACTCATTTGGAGATTGTCTCCCTTCATTTTGAGGTTTTGGACAGGGTCTGGGTGGCTGTGGTGTGTGTGTTTTGTTTTGTTCTTTGTTTTGTTTGTTTTGTTTTTTAGTTAAATTCTTGGGACACGTATGGCCAATGGGTCACAATTTCCTCACCCCTGGTATAGAGGGTCTCCTACTTTTATGTGTCTAGACTGTCCCTCCTGCTGCCCACCTCATCCCATCCTTTTTCTGTCGTTAAGAGGCCTTGAAGCCAAATTCTGCCTCTCATTTATCTCAATGAGAGAGAGAGCATCAGTTTAAATAATTCCATCAACAAGATTTGCAACTTGAAGAGGGCCCCCAGCTTGGAAAGAGTCATGGGACAGGGCGAGAGGAAGGCTGGGTATATTCAAATAAGGTGTTGGGAGTCCGTGGGGGTAAGGCACATGAAAGCGGGGAAAGCTGGCTAATCCGTGAAATAGTTCTGTCTCTCTCTCTCACTGGAAGTTGAGAAGCCAGGCTCCTCTAGAGATGCAAATAAGATGTTCTCAGAGCTGGTTCCTCGTGGGTCACTGTTGCTCATTCAGAACCCCAGGCAGCTGTCTCCATGGTGATAGAGAACAGAGCGGGGGGGGACTTGATTGGGTCCAAGCAGAAGCTATTTGGACAAAATCCCGTACCCCCATGTAAAGATCATACCCGAGGCATTATTAATGTGGAATGGCAGCCATATTTCCGTTCTGTAGCTCACTGCAGCCAGCAGAAGGGGATTAGAATCCCACCACCCTTAGGTGTGCATTGGACTAACTATTAATTTGCATTACATAGTTACAGCAGTTTGATCCCAATTTATTTGTCATGGATCCATCCTACAGTATCTTGGAGTTTGTAGTTTAGTGAAAGATTTAATCATTCCCTCCTAGAGAGTTTTGGTCAGCTGTCCTAAACTACAGTTCCCAATCTACCTGACAGAGAAAGACAGGAGACTAAATCACTAGGCAATTAGAGCAGGTTGATTCCATTTTAACATCCCTGGTTCCTCTCTATAGAATCTTGGGATTTGTAGTTTGGTGCAGGATATAGATTTCTCTGCTAGAGAGCTGTAGTGCACTCCTCTGAACTATATTTCCTAAGGTATCCTGAGAAGAGGGATTGAGGCTTAAATCAGCATACTTCGGAAAACTGTAGTTCAGAAGAGTGGACCAAGTCACTCCTGCAGTGAATTCTGAGTTCCTTACAACATTGCAAATTGCATAGGCTGGAGCTATGACAGTAAAGGTGGGATCAGTCTGTTATAGTTGTATAGTGTAAATATGTAGTCTCTGTGTGCTGGGGCAGGGCATTTCAATTTCTTTTTGCATCCTGATGCAAGGACAGTTTAAGGAAACCAGGGATAAAATTGGTAAGTGTGTATGTAAGCAAATGGACTAGAGTAGAGGTACTGTGCTTTGTCGTGACATGCTTCCCAGAGCTTAGACACAAAATGTATAACTAAAGGAAGGCGGCGGGGGCGGGGGGAGTACAGTTGGCTGTCACTTCCATGCTAGGCATTGAGCCAACTAGAGCAACTGAAAAGGCGCCTCTACAACATGGATCTATGGCATGCTTTTTAAAATCTCTACAAAAGACTTCCAGAGAAGTCTGGGGAGTCGGGGGGGGGGTTGAGGGGACACATAGAGCACCTAGTGCCATCAGTCAGTTTGTATTTTACATTTCTAGGACATTTCCTTTTGTGGTGTTGTTGGAAGTGGGATAGAGTGGTTCTCCTATTTTCTAGATTTCTGTGGGGGAATCTCAATAACCATTACTTAACTGCCTATTCCAAGCAAAGCAGACCAAGAAATAGAGTACAGAAAAGGAGGGGACAGCAATTGCCTATTGCAAGCTGACATTTTATTCTTTTGCTGAGAAGTTTTGAAAGAGAACAGTCAGGAAGTTTACAGTCACAGCTTGGAAATGATCAGTGTAATAGTATTTCCCAGAAAAGACGCAAGGGGCTTGTTCAGTTTTATTTTCATCTCTCCTCTTGCTATATATGCTGTCAGCACAATTTTTCCCCACCTCCTGGCTGCCCACAATTTACTTCCGTTAGTCACTTTTGGTTTAAAGGGAGGAGGAAAGATAAGCAAGCTCTCATGAAGCTTTTCTTTCCAGTTGTGGGGAACAAAGCTTGGGAGACACCATTTTGGGGGGCTAAAGTTCCCAGAATCCCCTAGTACATTGACTGGACTTGCCCAAAAATAAACTTTCTCCAAGCTCTAATTCGGAGGCATTATCATACTCACTGCAGGTGATGAGTGAGCTGAGCAGCTCTGTACGCTCCTAGTTTCATATCTGGAGTGGTTGCTGGTATTTGGCAGAAACAGGGGGCTCATAGTCACAGGACGGGTCTTGGTGCTGAGGGGAAGGGGCCCATTCTGGGCCACTGGCCAGAGAGTCCCTGAGCCAAGCTTTCTCTCCCCCTCCCCCGGCCCTGCTTTGTTCCCTTACAGGCTTTAACGGTCACTTGTGCCAGTATGACATTGATGAATGCGCCAGCACACCATGCAAGAATGGAGCCAGATGCATTGACGGTCCCAATGCCTACACGTGTGAATGCACTGAAGGTAAGCAAGAGGAGTTTTTTTTTTAGAAGAGGGGGTATTGTCCTTCTGAGGACTAGAGGGAACCTTTTATCATATGTAGCAAAACCCTGAGCTGTATGGACAACGTCACCCATACCAAATGATCCTTGAAGGGGCAGGAGAGAGGGGCTCTTCCAGTACCCATTTGTGAGGAAGTTGTCTGTCTCACAGGCTATGTGCTGGCAACATTTGGGGTTGTGGAAAGAGCAGCAGCCTTCCTGTTTCTGTCTTCCAACAGCTGTGCTGCTGTGCCTTCCTTTATACTCAAATGGAGCAAGAGTATCACTGTGGCTTGTCTTTGAATCCATGCCAAGAAGGGCACCACTCTGAGTCACAGGTCCCTGATGAGACTGAGGGAGTCCAGTGCTGTCTTGCGACGTTCTGTACAAATTTGACAAATTCTCCCAAATATATTCAATTGTCCGCATGTAGGCAACTAAGCTTGGTTTTGACCCTGAAGGCCTGGAAAGCTAAATTTGGCTTGGTGGGTCATAAACAGTAGACGCTTAACCTAGAAACAATGAACCTTATGCCCAGCCTCACTGGTGTATTTCCAAGGGCTCTTACACAACACAATGTTTGTATAGTGTGCCCATTTCCTGCCCCTTTCTCTCTCCCTGGCTGCATAGAGTCCCTGATACATAGAGGCAACTTCCTCCATCTTGGCTAAAAACCAAAATGGCCTCTGTAAGGCGCCTCTGTGTGCTGCCATCTTCCCCCTCTCTCAAGCCCCTTGTCTCTGCAGAAGGAGGAACAAAAATAAATAAATAAATAAATAAATAAAATTGTTGCCACTGCTACCACCACCATCCTCCTCCCAGCTATTGCCACCCGAGGCACGGGGTTGTGTGCGTTCGTTGAGTGAAACTCGAGCAGCGTTTGGACAAAACCCGACGCCATAAGCCCCAAGCGACAAACAGTGAGGCTTTTGTGGAGTAGCTCCCGCCAGAAATCTTCCAGCTGAACAGTCTCTAATGAGCGTCTTGGTTGAGCTGGAGCTCCGATGAAAAGCTGTGATGTGGATTTCACGGGGTGTGTGTATGTATGTGTAGTCAAAGCCTTACTTTGTCTTCCTTCTACCCCCCTCCACCCGCTTTCCCCCCTCTTTGTCCTTCTCCCTCTGGCCCTGCACTTCTCAGTCGTTGCAGGATGGGGAGATAATGGGGCACAGCTATTATCCCTCGGCACAGCACACAGCCATTCGTCCCGACCCCTCCCTGGCCTTTTGGATTCCATGGCCAGCCTATCCGAGCTGCATGCAGACGAGAGCAGAGACAAGAGGCCAGCTTTGGCCTCCTGTGAAAGAAGGGAGGGAGAGGAGAAAATAAAGAAAGAGTTTGTTTGTTAGAGGGGAGTCATTGTACTCTTTCGGGGACAAAGCCAAGCTCTTTTCAATCCGGACGATGATTTCTTCTTAGTGCATTCAGACACCCCGCTCCATGCCTGCCCCCCTTTCTCCGCCCCACTCCCGGCAACCCAATTCCAATTCTTTGCCACTCTGGTAAAGCATTTGCTGCCAGGGTCCTCTGAGTTTTGCAGGCCATTTTCAAAGATATTTGATTAGAGTTTGGGCCTCCTACCCCTCCCTGGAAACCAGTGTGGTGTAGTGGTTTGAAACTCCAGGAGATCAGGGTTCGAATTACTACTCAGCCATGGAAACCTACTGGCTAATAAGTCTGGCCAAGAAAGCCCAAGTCTCTCGACTTGAAGGCACATAACAAGAAAGTTTGTAGTGTGAGGCCTAGTTTGTAGTTTTAAGCCTAGTAGTTTGTAGTGCAAGACTTGACTTTCAGTTTGAGACCTGGTAGATTATAATATGTAAAGTGTAGTGGTTTCAGTATTGGGACTAGGACTCTGGCAGACCAGGATTTGAATTTGCACTCAGCCTTGGAAACCCTCTGAGTCACCTTGGGCTAGTCTCACTCTCTCAGCCTTAGAGGAAGGCAACAACAAATCTTGTCTGAATACATTTAGCTAAGAAAACCGTAGGAGAGGTTTGCCATAAGTAGGAGTTTTATTGAAAGCACATGCAAGCCTCTTTCTGGGAAATCCGGTCTTGCCAGAAGAGGCTCTAGAAATAACAGCTTTTTTCGTTTCCAAACTCCACAAACACCATAGGAATTCATGGTTATTATTTTATGAATTAATATCTGTATAGGGTCTCAGGGCCAACTGGCTTTAATAAAAAGCCATCTTTTAATTGGCTGCTGCAGTGCCAGTCAGTGCCTCTGAATGGAGGATATTCCAAATCTTGGATGCCACAACAAAGAAGGCCCTTTCTTACGTCTGAGCACAATGTAGTATATTAATTGATGGGACACAAAGACACACTCTTAGTGAGTCTTTTGCTTAGTCCTAGTGAATGAGAACCCATCACGTCTCAGTGTTACCCTATGAGACATTAGTCAGATGTGCTTATTTGTGGCTTTTCTGCACACCAGGACTCCCAAAAATGATGGATAAAACCATTCTTGAAAAACAGATTTTAAATTTAAACTTGTTTTAAAAGCCACTTCTATCATTCTGGCTGCCTCCTGGAATAGTACAATTTGGCTGCCTCCTGGAAACTCAGAAAAGACAGAGACAGCCTGACGTATCCTCAGGAGGGAATTACATAAACTGAGGTGCTGCTGCAGAAAAGACCTTGGCCATTTCCTCATTAAACTGTTACAGTGCTATTATTCCACTTTCAACATCCTATGGAATCCCGGGGTTTGCAGTTAAACTGCAGACCCCAGGATTCCAAAGGATGTTGAAAGTGGAATAATAGCACTATGACAGTCTAGTGTGGAAATGGACCTTGTCTTGTGTACTGATCTTTGAGTTGATGGGGTACATAATAGGATTTCTGGTGAAGATCTCACCTTCTGGGGCAAGCTTATATCAAGCCTGATAGTGATAGAAATGTACTTCCTTTCACTTTAAAAAGCCTCACGGAGTAAGACATCCCTGCCCCTTCCCCATTGAGGATATCTTTGCAGAGCGAGTAGCTAACAAATCCAAAGAGCCTGATACTCTTTCAAACAGTGCCACAAACCTCATAGAACAGGGGCAGGCAGTCTTCTGTTGACCTTGGGCAGATTTTAGGTCTCCCTGCAGGGCCATCATCCTCATCCTTCCCCATTCTCGGATCCCTATTTCGGCATACATTCCACATTTTTCTGTTGAAGGAGAAAGAATGAAGGAGTCTTTTGATTCTTTCTGGTGAAAGATCTAGTACGGGATGTGCAAAGTGTGGCGCTCCAGATATTGTTGAACTATATCTCTCATCAGCCCCTGGCAGCCAGTGAGGAGAGCTGGTTTTTTGCCCACGCCTAGAAAAAAGTTCTTTTCTGCTTTGCTCAGTTCAAGGTACAATATTAAAATTTAGGATTACTAAAAAAAAAAAGTAAGTGCTCCTTGAGATAAGTTCCATGATGCAAGCCCCACCCATTGTCCCTATACACCATCCTTGACTGGTTTCTCTGAGGAAATATAACCTTCAATGTGAAACATACCCCCCTTAATATACACCAAGTTCCCTTTGATCTCTGATGTGTTTACCACAGTGCTGAATTCATTGCAGGAACACAGGAAAGCTAAGTTACATGAAATCAGACATTGATCCTTCTCTCCCACTGACAGACAGCTGTTTGCCATCCTTTTAAATGAGGTGTCTTTCTCACTCCTATCTGCAGATACCAAGGATTGCTCCATAAAGCACATGTTCTATGTGTGAGCTACGTGCTTCCTTTCAAACATAACAGGTTCCCCACCACAAGCAAAGCTAACAGGCTCTTTCCTGGATTATGTTACTGTTAGGCCATTTCACCTTTAACAAAAAAAATATTTAGTTAGAAGCCTTCTTTTTCCTTTTACTCCCTCAGTGGCAAGTTAGGGAAACTCTCAAGAGTGGGATGTTTAGTTTCTAGCTCTGCCTCACTTTCTGTGGTATTTCCTACCGATAGAAGCAAAGAAGACAAGATATCTGAACCACAAGAATGTCTGCCAACTAGTCAGTACTGGGCTGCCTTTGCTGATGCAGCACTGCCCATTGTAATTCTTGTTCTAGAAGAAGGCTGTGTCATGGAAATGACTACCATAATATTTCTATGCCTTGTTAGTCTTCTGATTTTGGATATATATTCCACTCTAGGTTTTTCAGGTCCCCACTGTGAGACTGACATTGATGAATGTAGCCCAGACCCCTGTCATTATGGGACCTGCCAAGATGGCATTGCCACCTTCACATGCCTCTGTGACCCTGGCTACACTGGCCACCGCTGTGACATTAATATCAATGAGTGCCAAAGTCAGCCATGCAAGAATGGAGGAACGTGCCAAGACAAGAACAATGCTTATAGCTGCCTCTGCCTTAAAGGGACAACAGGTAAGAACTGCATAAGGTTCCTACTTCAGGAAGCTGTAGCATAACATCTTTGCTTACAGTTTTTTTAGCCACCTGTGGATTAAAAAACCAAGTCCAAGAACATGCTAGTAAAAGGCTAAGTGAAGAGTAAATGCAAGAAACAGAGTGTATCTAAATATGCCATGTAAAATATTTTACTCTGGCAATGTGAATTCTAGGATCTTTAAAAATTGTCCCTATTTGCATAAGCTTTGATTCTGCAGAAACCTGGTGGTGGTGTTTGCTAGGCATCAGTGGTCAGGGTGTTAAAATTCTGTATTCCCAACTCCTGGAAACCTTTCCCCCCTTCCCAGTAATGCAACATTTAACCTCCAACCATGTATTTGCGGCTGAAGTTCCAGAAATGACACTAAAGTCCATTAGATTTTGATGAAGCTGGTTTTTGTGATCACTACTCATATTTGTGCTGTTTTAGTGCACCTCTGAAAACCCGCAGCATGCATCCCATGGCTGTTTAAAGAGGAATACAACAGGATAGGTTGATTCTCCTCAAACTTTTGTTGTTTCTATGCTGTTTCTATGCTGATTTCCAAAGTTTGTTCACTATTATTTGAGGAAAGGGCTCTTTGGGGCAGGGTTCAGAAACAAGAGTCTCCTCAAAATTAAGCCCATCTTGAATGTCATTGGATGCTGTCTAACCCCTGCTTGCTTTCTAATCACTGCTTCATTTTTGGAAGGACTCAATTGTGAAATCAATCTGGATGACTGTGCCAGCAACCCTTGTGATTATGGCAAGTGCATAGACAAAATCAACAGCTACGAATGCGCCTGCGACCCAGGATACACAGGTGAGAAAGCGGTGGGGAGGAGAGCCGATGGGGAATAACAGACTGCACTCTGCACGATGGGTTGTGATGACAAACAAAGATTCCTGTGAAACTCAGGGAACTTGCAACTGTTGTCAAACTTCTAACTCCTTTCTCCTAGGGAGGATGTGTAACATTGACATTGATGAGTGTGCCAGCAACCCTTGTCACAATGGTGGCACCTGCAAGGATAAAATCAATGGCTTTACATGCGTCTGTCCAGAAGGCTACCATGACACCATGTGCCTTTCAGAAGTGAATGAGTGTAACAGCAATCCTTGCATTCATGGCAGGTGCAATGATGGACTAAATGGGTAAGCCTTTGCAGGGAGTACAGATGGGCAGGGGAGGGGGTGGGCTCTGCAGGTTAATTTTCTAAGACAGACTAGGGCTAGGTAGAAGAATGCCAAAGGTACCTGGTTTCAGTCCAAGGGAGAAGATGTGTTCAAGGCCACTCCCACTTTACACTTGCAGCACTGTGCTTTCTGTATCATGGCCTAGTGAGGCTCGTGTGGTTTTTCAAAGATGAAAGGCCTTCTCTGTTGGTGGCTTCCGCTGTTTGTGAAGTGATCTCTCTGTTGAGTTTACGGGAGCTCCCAGTATTCGGTGTTTCTGCCGGATATATATGCCCATGCAGCGCATATATATTGATTTTCTTGGTGTGCTAAAGTTGCAATTTAATTAACTTTGTTTTAATGAGCTGCTTTTAATGGATTTTAACACAGCTGGCTCTCCACATTCACTAGGGTTATGGGTGCAGGGCCTCCACAGAAGTGGAAAAACCACAGAAATGAGAAGAACCACAAAACAAAACAGAACTGTCTGGAACTCTGATTATGTTTTTTTTTATTCTATTTTAAGGGTTGAACAGTGCAGAGGGGGTGTAACATGTTGAAAATGTGAATTGCTTCTTTGATAGGCTTCCAGGGGAGAGCTGGTGTTTGAGAGTTGGACCAAGAGACTAGGGTTTGACTCCCTGCTCAGCCATGGAAACCCATTTGGGGACCTTGGATTAGTCCCAGGCCATTTCTGCACTACACTCGTACAGTGTGATTATTCCACTTTCAACATCCTATGGAATCCTGGGGTTCCATAGGATGTTGAAAGTGGAATAATCACACTATAAGAGTGTAGTGCAGAAATGGCCCCACTGTATTAGCCTCAGGGAGGCAGTGACAAGCCCCTTCTGAACTACTTTTATCAAAAGAACAAAAAACAACAACAACCCAGCAAGTTTCCAGGAGAAGTGGTACAGCCCCCCTCCCCGATGGGGGATGACTGGCTACAGTCTTGAGGGCTTCATTTGCCCCAGGGTCACACTTTGCCTACCCTTGGTGTAAGCAGGTTCTTAGTTGGAGGAAAAAGTAATATGATTGTACCTAAGCCATTTGTGGTGGTCCTCAGATAGAAGCAGGAGCGAAGCAAGTCTCAGGCAACCCATAGCCAGTAGAAAGAACAGTGTCCCCTGGTGGTTCAGATCAGGAAATAAATTCAAGTGGCCCTCTACCATCTTTTACCCATTCTGAGTGGTGGTCTATATTCAAGATAGAATCATATAGAATAATAGAGTTGGAAGAGACCACAGGGGCCATCTAGTCCAGCCCCTTGCTATGCAGGAACGTACATCAAACTACTGCCAACAGATGGCCATCCAACCTCTGTTTAAAAATCTCCAAAGAAAGGAGACTCTAGCACACTACTGCTGAACATCTCTGACTTCCAGGAAGTGGAATCTTTTTTCCAGAAGTTTGAATCCATTTCTCCTTGTCCTAGTCTCAGGAGCAGTGGAAAACAAGCCCGTTCCCTCCACCCTGACATCCCTTCACATATTTAAACATGGCCATCATGTCCCCTATTCACCTTCTCTTCTGCGGATTAAACTTACCCAGCTGCCTCAGCTAGTCCTCTAAGGGCATGGCTTTCTGACACATCACCATTCTAGAAGACATTCCAGACCCTTTAGGTCTTTCTGTCATGATGTACAGGCAAACAGGGTCATCGGGAATAGAGAAAAGAAGGCAGCAGCTGTATAAGGTCACCTGAGTGGCAACTTGGGTCTTCCATTGGAGTTGGTGGGTCTTCTAGTCATGCAGGCTGCTCTAGAGTAGACAACTGCAGAGGACATCTATAGGTCATTTCTTACCAACTGTGGACTTCAGCACCTCTTCTGATGAAACCACAAGTGACCAGAAAATCATTGTTGGTTTTCAGAAAATGATTTGAGAGGAGACAAGGTGAGAGGGCTTGTTTTGAAGGAGAATTATTCCCTCCGGAGGCTCAAAGAAGTGGGATTTCCCATTTTTTTGCCAAAAGTTATGCGCATGTGTGTGTGTGAGAGAGAGAGAGGTTGAGTGGGCTGAGAGTGGCTCAGAGACTGCAGAAGTGGCCTTTAACTGTAGCTGCAAGAGAACCAGATGTTTCTCATCTCTGTCCCATATGCACAAAACCCAGAACAAGTCACAGTGTGGCTCATGCATATTCTTTTGTTTCTTAATCCAAGGTACAAATGTGATTGTGACTCAGGCTGGAGTGGGACAAATTGTGACATCAACAACAACGAATGTGAGTCTAACCCTTGCATGAACGGTGGCATCTGTAAGGATATGACCAGCGGCTACATCTGTACCTGTCGAGAAGGATTCAGTGGTAAGAGCTTTGAGAGACTTGGATCTGTCAGGCCCTTGCATTTATCCTCTCTAAGCCACAGTGATCACACAGACAAAGAAGCTGGGCTGGTCCACACAGCTCAACTCCTTAAACACTAGAAAATAATTTATCACCCACCTTGAATCGGTTTTTAGGGGAATGAGGCAGATATTTTTTAAAATAGGTAAGAATTATGGACTTAACCAAACTAGAAGGCTGTAGAATACTTGTAAGTGAGGCTCAGGCTTTAGGATATTATGTATCGTGAGAGGCATTTCTGTCCTGATATGAGCTGCACATCAGATAGTGGTAGTCTTTTCTAGGCAGTCCTGCTATCTACACTCATTTGAGATGGAGTGGCATAGCAAAAGCAGACACATAAGAGGGGGAAAAGTCCTTGGAATTCTCTTCTGTTGACAAGTGGAGTGGGTGAACACAGAGGTTGAAGTGGTCCGGACAGCCCCTAAATTTCCAGTCTCAATGCTGTCTCAAACGTAGGAGATGGCAAACTTTGGGTCTGCTAGATGTTTTCAGCTACAGCCCTTTTAATCCTCAACCATTACTTGTGTTGGCTGGGGATTCATGGGGCTGAAATCCCAGCACTTGAAGCACCAGAGGTTCTACCCCAATCCATTTAAGTCTAAGAACAATAACAGTGGCCTAGCATAGAGGGTCAAAAGAATGATAGTTAATATATAACATTGCAATGAGTATGCTAAAAGCACCACATAAATACTTTGTTATATATCACTTCCAGATTATGAAACTCCCTTTTAAAAGAGATTGCTCGTCCTTTTTCTGTCTTTACACCAGCAGGCAAAGACCTTTTTGTACAGGCAGGGTTCTGCCAACTGACCGGCAAATGAGGAAAGGGCTTTTAATGTGGCTTAGAGTACATGTTCTTTTTTCCTCTTGGTGTGTTTTGAAATTGCTTCAAATTGTTTCTCATTCAGTTGTTTCATGCTTAATTTTATAACCTACTGAGTTCTTAGTTGTAGCTGTTTTTTAAAAAAATCCTGTTATGAGCTGCCAAATCCCACTATTAAGAGAGAGAAGGAATATGAATAAATCAGGTAGGTGGTATTTTTTGTACGCTAGATTGAATTCCTAGCATCATCAGTGTTAAAAATTCCTGGAAGGCTGAGCTGGGAATGATCTCTACTTGGCAAGAGACAGGTTTTTGGGCTTGAGGAGCTAACATTTTGGCTCATCTTTCCCAGGTCCAAACTGTCAGACAAACATCAATGAATGTGCTTCCAACCCATGCCTCAATCAAGGAACCTGCATTGATGATGTGGCTCGTTACCAATGCAATTGCCTTCCACCCTACACTGGTAAGAGAACACCATCAGATTCTTGATTCATAACATGCAACTGCCATCCTGAGCTGATGAATCAAATGCAAGCATGATGCCTTGGAGGGGTTGTGAAGGAACAGGAAGCAAAAAAAGCTTTGTGCTCCCTGTGTCTTCCTGTATGAAACAGAAGGGAACTGTAGCTTATCGTTTTTGTATGCAGAATGCTGCAGGCTGCAGAACTGACATTAGGTATTCCTTTTCTCTTTGATTCTCTCTCTTCCATACTCAGCCAAGTTTTCATGTCCAGGTGTAGTTCTGACAGGTGTAGTACTTTGCCTGTCTCTGCCATGAGGCATTTTATCCCTTTCTTTTTCAGCTGTAAAGACTAGGAGAACTACCTTTATTGTCACTTAGAAAGTGAAGGTCACTCCCACACATTTTGGCCAGCCTGAATGTTAAGTGGGTGGGAGGATAATTGAGAAGCCTTCCAGAAGGTAGATTCTGTGCCTCTCATCTCAGATATTCACAGAGGAACATGAGGGGAGGATTGACGGTGGTGTCCAGAGCCAAAGCTTAGAAGTAATGAGTTAAAATGTCTTCCTGTGATGATTTGTGCAGGGTTTGCTTTGCTTTTGGTTTTGGTTGATTTTATTTTTCAAAGAGGAAAGACAAAGTTATGTTTCAAAGTAAGTAGGAATGATGTGACTTTGTTATTGTAATAACAACAAATGCAACAATTTAACACAACAAGTTATACCTCAGTTTTAAACTGTGTAGCAGTCCCTTTTCAAACATTATAACAAGTAATGGGAATAGATTACTTTTTAAAGAATAATTTTCCAGGTTGAAATTGGAACAGGAGTTATTCTTCCACCCTGTTTCCCAGCAGTGTGTTGTTTTAGAAAACACTCTTGAACAAACTGGTTCTTCTTCTTTTGGCCATGTTCCTCTTTTGCAAATAATTGTTCACCCCATTGACATCTCTTGTGGAAAGATGTACGTCGGATCACCTGCATAACAGACCGAGAGTTTCACAGGGGGAGGAATTTCTGCTGAGCCAATTCCTCTCTGCCAGTTTCCTGCTTCCTCTTGCTGCACAAAATGGCAACCTGTGCACAATTGGAGGAAGTCATGACTTCTTTCCTGTCTTCGCTAGTTACTGTGGAAACAGACCAGGAAAGTGCCGTGTGTCTATGTGTGGGTCAGAGTTGTAGGCCCTGAAAAACAGAAAGGGCCTTTAGATGATAACTGGCTGACAAGGAAGATAACGTTATGCACAGAATGGTGGCTTTGTAAACAGGAAAAATGGCTGTACAAGGGGGCAGAGGGCGGGAGAAGAGAAACAGAAGTTAAAACCACACTTTCCTTTTTTTTTAAAGTGTTTCTTTTTTTCCTTTCTCTCTCTCTGGGTCGACCCCATAATTCTAAAATGTAAATACATGACATTTTTTGAAGCACTCCTGCCTTTTCAGAAACTTTACCTTTCCAAAAATGACCCCCTCGGCATAGAGAAGTTTCTTCCTCTGCAAAGGAAATGTCTTGGAAAGAGTCCAAGGGTGGTCTAAGCCGCTCCCAGAAGGGCCAAGAGGGGCAGAAGAGATGGGGTGGGAAGGAAGGTCCAGTTGCCATACATAACCCAAAGGCTATTGTGAAATCTGTAGGAGAGTAGGTTGAACTCGTTTTCCTCCCCAGGCACAAAAAGTTTAGCGGAAATGTTACGCCATAGGTGTACACACGTACATCAGAGCCTGGGCCAAGACTTCTTGGGTAGCAGGATGAATGCAGAAGTACACCCCCATTCCATGTGTTGCATCACTGCTGCCATTTTTGCCGCAACCAAATGTCTGAGTTCTTTGCTTCCGTCTTTTGAATTACAGGGCCAACCTGTAGAGATGTATTGGCACCTTGTGCAGATGGTCCCTGTAAGAATGGGGGTGAGTGCAGAGAATCCGAGGACTACGAAAGCTTCTTGTGTCTGTGCCCTTCAGGTTGGCAAGGTAGGATATTCTTCCACAGGCTCAAGAATGAGGGTGGGCAACTGCTTGGGGGCCAGAGTCTAATTTGTCCCCTCAAACCTCCCCCTTAGCAAGCCCAAATACTTCCATTTCCTCTGCAGTTCCTGTCGACAGGAAGTTACACCATATCACCTCCTGTTGCCATTTTGAGAGGGTCTGCAAAGGAAAACAGAGGCTTTTGCATTTAGTATGGGGTTCTAGGTGCTGATGGGAGTTTTTTGTTTGTGTATCTTTGTGCATTTGGTGGGCTTTCTTTTTGTTTTTAGGCAAAAATTACATGAAAATTCTGCCAGTTTTTAAAATGGGGACTTTGAGGGACTGAAAGCGTGCTTCATGGGTCACAAAAATGGGGCCGAGGGACCACATGTGGTCTATGTTCTGCTGCCATGTCCTGGATAACTCACAGTGCATGAACTGCACTCTGAAGTAGGCAGCAGTGTTAATTTGTGACAAGCAAGCAACTCAGCACAATCCTTCCGAAGTTGCTGAGACTAAAGCATACATGGAGTTCACAGGTTTTATACTTTCACATACACATTTAGGCACATAAAGTTATGATTGGGAAGGATTGTCAGTTAAACATTACCCCATATCTTTAGGCATTTTCCAGGCCATCAGTTGCCTGCCCATCTTTCATCCTTGAGGCAAGAACGTGTTTCCTGTCTCTTATCTCTGAGCACTTCCAGTTCTCACAACACCTTTTGTTGCTTTTGTTTCTCCCCCTCTGGTCTTCTCCTCACTCTAGGATATGTAGCACATGCAGCCATAAAGCAATTAGCCATTTGAATACACCTACAAGGTTATAATCAGCAGTTGCCCTTAGATCTTCGTAGTGCTCTACGTAGCATTTTTCTGCACTGACTACCTTCCATCTTCTAATATGCATCCAGCATATATATTATGACAGAAGCCTTGCATCCTGGCAGCTGGACTTGGTCCACTTTGCTCTAGCATACTTTCATGTTCATACAGACAGTGAGGGTTTATGGTGCTTTGGTAAGCCTGGGTTGCACTTACCCATGTGGATTTATCCAGGGATAAGAACAAAAACAGCCCATGAGAGACATTTTGGTGAGATGAGGGAGGCTTATTTGTATTTAGCATTATATTCCAGCTTTCCTGGCATAGGGTGTACTGAGTACACACCAGTATACAAAGTGTTGGGAGTTTGGTCCCTTTTGTCAGAGCTTAGACAAAGTTACTTTTTTGGGTTGCAACTCCCAGAATCCCCAGCCAGTATGGAAAATAGTCTCCTTCAAGCTCAGCCTTGGATCTGCTGTGGCTTTCTGAGCTGCAATTAATACATAACAAATCTTTCCAGCAGAGACCTTGACCTGGTCTGGACAAGGATTCCTTGCCCAAGTCTGTAGGGCTAACAAGGCCCCATGATTGATCAAAGATGATAGACAAGTTCTATAAAAGAGAGCAGTGAATTCCTTCAAGAGTGGTGGTCCTAGGCCTGCACAGACCACCAGATTATTGGTTTGGGCTAGTAAACCCTGGCTTGTTCCAGACGTCATGGTATTCCATTTCTTTTAAAATTGCCGTTATTTTTCATGTGGGCATGCACAATTTAATGTTCAGCAGGTCTATCGGTTGAAATGGCTGATTGTGTCCCAACTCTCAAATATTGTTAATCTTAATCTCCATCTACCCAAATAGGCCCCAGTGGAACTGAGAAACGGGTGTCAAACTTTTCCCTTTGACTCCAAATAAAGACACATTTTGCGGGTTCCAGATATCACACTCTCCCAGTGCATTTGATTGATTTATTGCCTGAAGCTACAACCGCTGACTAGGTCCTGGTTCACCCAGGATGCACCTGGCTTCCTGCAGACCTTTGCTCTGTGGTTAGCAGTTAAATTCCCTTGTTTCTTTTTAAGCTTCTTTGCTCATAATAGGTGCCTGAAAACCATTTCTTTATCTCAGAAGTGAAAGGCCTCTCTGAATGTTGTTGGGCTGCAACTCCCATCAGTCCTAATCAACATAGGTAGTGATGAGAGATGATGGAAGTTGCAGCCAAACAATACTGGGGGGACCACCATTATTCCTATCCCTTTTCTAGCTAGCTGAAGAATCTGTAACCTTGGTTCTGTTCAGTTCTACATTTTATAAGAAATACCGTTTCTCCTGTCAATACAAGTAATCTTGGTGGTGGTCTGCTTTTTCTGCTTGTGAGCTAACCATAACATGACTCAGCTTGGGACTGGTCAGCAGATTTATAGGGCAGTCCTGCAGAGAAAGCATGGAAGAGTTACTTTTTTTGACCATAACTCCCAGAATACCTCAGCCAGCATGTTTAATGAATTCTGGGAGTTGTAGTCCAAAAATAACTTCTCCGTGTTCTGCCTCACAGCATCTTGGTTTGAATATATATTGGAGCTGCAAGTTGTAATCTATCTGATTTTCTAGTAGGTGAATTGGTGGGGGCCACCAATTAAATGTATAGTGGTAATCTTTTTATCAGTTTGTGAAAACCTCATTTAGGCTGCCTTTGACCTATGACAATATTACTTTTTATTATTTCTGACATATCTCTCTTGTTACAATTTATATTCTGTGAATATGTCATCTGTTCATTTTTTGTTTTTTTTAATCCCATTTGTGTGGTGATGCTTTTTATTCTTAAACGTTATACGTTTTTCCTGCTATTTTTAAGACTTTGCTGTATATGTGTTTTAAATCTCATTATAACTTTCGTAGGGAATGACGTGTGTAAAGGTGGGAGAGAAATGTTTGAAAAATGACCAGGGGGAAAAACAGATATTAAAAGGCTGAGAAAAGAACTTTCACATTGGCAGTAAGTTTTTGTTCAAATTTACTTCTCAGGGCAAACCTGCGAGATTGACATCAATGAATGTGTGAAGAATCCCTGTCGGAACGGTGCCACTTGCCAGAATACAAATGGGAGCTACCGATGCATCTGTAGACCTGGCTTTGCTGGCCACAGCTGCGAAATGGACATAGACGACTGCCAGCCTAGTAAGAGCTCAAAGCGGGAGTGGAAAGTTTCCTTGCTAGATTTGGATACTCCAAAGTAGTCCCTTGCCCCAAAGAGCAGATGAAGACTGTACAGAGCAGAGATAGGAATCATATGAGTCCTCCAGAGGCTGTTTGACTGCAGCTCCCAGCAACCCCAGCCAGTGTAGCCAAAGACAAGGAATTCTAAGAATTGAGATCTAGCAATGTCTGAAAGGTTGCACAGTTCCCAGCCTTGGTAGAGAGGATTTAACTCAACGCTACACATGGGATGGGGTTCACAGTTCCATCATAGTCTGGTAGTTCTCAGCTAATGGAACATAGACCACTGTGTTACATCACTGTAGTTGTTACTGTTGTTGTTGTTCATACAGCAACATTAAAGTACATGGCACTGTACAAAAGTAAAGCAATAAAATAGATATGTCAAAGGTGTACAGTCTAACTCAATCTTAACCAAGGTTCCCTGGAACTCACGGGTTCTGCAACAGGTTACTATTGATTCCATGAGAGCTAGAATAATTTTTGAGCTATAGGTATAAAAAAATTGTGCAAGGATTCCCTGAGACCTGACAAAAAAAATTTGAGAAAGGCTGATCCAGTTACTACAAGTGGTCTTAGATACCCACAATACCCTAAAGGTGCCACATCCTGTCTGATCGTGGAAGCTCAGCATGGTCAGGGTCTGGTTACTACTTGGATGGGAGATAGCCAGCAAATGCTAGGTATTATAGGAATATTTCAGAGAAAGGAAGTTGAAAAACCACCTCGGATTATTCCTTGCCTAAGAAAACCCTATGAAATTCATGGGGTTGCCATAAGTCAAAAGGTGACCGGAAAGCACATACGCATGAAGACATTAAGAATTTGCTCATTTGAATAAGATTTATTTCCAATAATACTGCGACAGGACTTTGTTCTTCCCGGAGAACCATAGGCTTTGTAGTTTGATGAGGGACTTAAAATTCTAATCCGTCTCTTTCTAAATAGAGAGTTATGAGTCTCTTACCAAGTGTCAGGATTCATTCAGAGAACATCATAATAATGAAAGTAATATCAAGCTGCTGTGACTGTATAATGTAGACACATTCCAGGAAGACTTAAAAATGGCTCTTCAAGAGCACCTGGAAGGCAAATGTGCTGTCAGTTTTGCAGAGGTTCAGCCTGCTTCAGAAATCCACTTAGGGCCCTTGTTACCAAAGTGGTGTAGTGACCTGAATGCAAGCCCATCTTAAAGCCTTCTTCCTTCCTTCCTTCCAGATCCATGCCACAATGGTGGCTCCTGCTCCGATGGCATCAACAGCTTTTTATGTGACTGCCTCGCTGGCTTTCAGGGCCCCAAGTGTGAGGAAGATATTGATGAGTGTGCCAGCAATCCCTGCAAGAACGGAGCCAACTGTACAGACTGTGTCAATAGCTACACTTGTACTTGCCCCTCTGGCTTCAGCGGAATCCACTGTGAGCACAACACGCCAGACTGCACAGAAAGGTAAACCTCTGTCTGAAAGAGATTGGGCTAATTAAATGCATTTGGGTGTAATTAAACTCTCTCTGAGTGTGCTTGTGTGGGTATGTGTGTCTTGGTTAATGAGAAGCAGCATTGTGTGTTATTTGCAAAGTTTGCTTGATTTTGCACAATTTATTCTACTTTAGAGAATGAGCAAGAGGACCTTGAAATTTTGTGTGATGTGACTTGGAAGCCCAGAAGCCACTTGACATTTTCTCAGCTTCCAAGATAGCTCCAGGGATTGTCTGTGGACCTCCAGACCTATTCTTGTAGCCATGAGAGTTGGATACTTGCTCTTGAAATCTATTTCTGCAGTAATGCTTGGCAAAGTTCCTCTTTTTAACCATGGCGTCCAGAATCTTCCCCTGGCCGCTCTAGCTTGAGGTTCTGGGAACTGTGGTCCAACTTTCTGAACCCTCCTGAAGACAAACATGGCCATGGTTTTGACTACCCCAGTTGTGCCATCAGTGCTGTTTCTGTCTAGCACAAATTAAAAAGGGTTGTTGAGAACTGTGTTCTCCCATAGAAGCCTCTGTTGGCTCCACACCCTTCAGCGGTGGGAATACAAGTGAGGGCCTTCTCAGTGGCTTCTCTTAGGAGGCTAGAACAGACTCCTCCATGCTGTTCTTCCATCTGCTGGCCAATATATTTCTTTTCTGACAGGCTTTCAGGAACTGTCTGTTTTTAAAGAATGTGCTTACAGTAGGTGCTATACTGCTCTTTAACTGCTGTGTTTAGTATTATTTTCAGTTTAAATGCATTTTGAAGATTTTTTTTCTGTGTTATTATCCATATCTGTTTTCATTTGTGAGCTTATTTGGTCATTATTCTGGGGCAAAAGAGGGATAATGTGAAGAATAATGATAACTAGGAGAGATGAGCCTGCTCGCAGGGCACCCAGAGTGGAGATTTCTTCAGTGTACCATTGGTAGTTGTTAATGGTGTTACTTTTCCCCCTTTCTTTTCTTCCTCAGCTCCTGTTTCAATGGTGGGACTTGTGTGGATGGCATCAACACATTCACCTGCATGTGCCCCCCTGGCTTCACTGGCATTTACTGTGAGCATGACATCAATGAGTGTGACTCCAAGCCCTGCTTAAATGGTGGCACTTGTCAGGACAGCTATGGGACATACAAGTGCACTTGTCCTCAGGGCTACACTGGACTCAATTGCCAGGTAAGGGGAGGATGACCTAGTGGTTGATAGTTCTTTCCCAACTACAATTCTGCACATAGGTTCTTAATCCCAAAATACGCTCAGTTTTTTCCCCAATTTGTTTGACTTCCTATTTTGCACTAGCAGAAGAAATTTCTTGTTTCAGGAGTAATTGGACAAGAGCAGACCTTAGGGCAGGGGTGAGGAAGATCAGGACCTGGTGGCTGAATCAACCCTCTAGGGGTCTAAATTTAATCCTCTGGCTTTCTCCATAGTCACACCACCTTCCGGTTGATAATATTGTTTCATAGTTTTCCAAATTTTGCCCCCATTATCCTTGCCCCTATTCTAAGAGCTTGAAATGCCTCTTCTAAAAGCTTAGTCAGCATTAAACTAAACTAATCATAGAATCATAGAATCATAGAAATGTAGAGTTGGAAGAGACCACACGGGCCATCCAGTCCAACTCCCTGTCATGCAGGAACACCCTCAAAAACTAAGTTGGTATTTTTGGTCCCACCCTTTTGTCTTTGGCTCCTCCCATCTCTGGAATTAAGCTTCAAGTTCTTCTCTGGGAAGTGTAGCACTGTGGACACGCCGCTTGGTTCTCCTGATGCACACACTAAAAGCTGAGAGAATAATCCGTAAAACTGTCTTTAGGCTGTGTAGTGCAGGAGAAAATTCTCAATAAGTGGGGAACTGTCTTTAAAATAGCTCTGATGAATCTTTTGCAGACAGGAGTGGGCAACTTTAAGCCTAGAGCCCCTTCATGAGCCCTGACTGACCCATATGTTTCTCTGCCATGATGATGATCCTGCCATTTTCTCTCTGACTCCATCATTTAGTGTTTTCCCATTCTAAAAGATGTAAGGATGCTTCTCATGAAGCTTAGCTCCTGGTAGTGAGAGCTTTCAGTAAAATATGATAGTTTTGGAGGTCTCATCCCTTTTGTCTCAGCCATACCTGGAATATTAACCCCTCTGAAATTGAATTGGGCTCTTAGATGCCTCAATGACTGCAGACTGCAAAAGCAGATGCCACATGAAAAGTTATTTATTCTTTAACTTATTCTTTAAGGTGCCACAGAACTCTTGACTTTGTTCACATAAGAACTTTTCATATGTTTTCCCTTTGTCCTCAGAACCTGGTGCGTTGGTGTGACTCCTCTCCCTGCAAAAACAGAGGGAAGTGCTGGCAGACAGGCAACCTGTATCGCTGTGAATGCACCAGTGGCTGGACAGGCCTCTACTGTGATGTTCCCAATGTCTCTTGTGAAGTGGCTGCTCAGCAGCAAGGTGGGTCTCAGCCTGTCTTATATGGTTTGCCTGTTTGTTTTAGGCTGCTCCATCCCCAGAGGATGAGTAAAGCTTTCAGAACTGGAGTCTGAGCTGCCTGTTGGCAGGCACCAGATCAGGAAAATTTAACAAGTCAGAGGGTTTCCTGCTCTTGACCAGGCAAATGTGCCAGCAGCAAAGCTTTGGAAAGTTCCTTTTGGAGGCTACATTTCCTAGATTCCCCTAGTAAGAACGGTCATTGGACATCATTTGGATTTCAAGTCTTTAAATTTCCCCAGCCACTGGCCATGCTAGCTGTGGTTCTAAAAGTTGTGACCCCCCAAAGTAACCTCTCCAATCTCTGTTCAGCAGGACATCCTCTGAATATTTGTACCAGACCTGAAGCTTTGTAACATCTACCTTTTGTCCCCCCCCCCGGTAATGAGCTGTTCATGGGTTTGGCTGCAAAAAGCGTGGTTACATCTCCAGGCTCTTTTCTTCCTAGCTGTATTGCATGCTCCCACACACATAGGCACAAGAGCACACCTATGCACATCCTTTTTACCCATATTTGATTTCCACCCCTCTTTGGCCCTTACAGGTGTTGACGTAGCCCACCTCTGTCGGAACTCAGGTATCTGCATGGATAGAGGCAACACTCACTTCTGCCACTGCCAGGCTGGCTACACGGGCAGTTATTGTGAAGAACAAGTGGACGAGTGCTCCCCAAACCCCTGCCAAAATGGGGCCACATGCACTGACTATCTGGGAGGTTATTCTTGTGAGGTATGATGGTTGCATGTAAAAGTGGTCAGACCTGGGGAAGGGAGCAGGCAGGATGGCAAGTTTGCACAGATGGCTTTTGCAACGAGGGACTCACTTAAATAAGCATTATCTATTTGGTGGAGTTTTAGGGAGTGGAGGTAGGCAGTGTTCAGCAAGATGGTAAGGCTGAAGGGGAAAAAAAAAAAAGAACCAGTGGGCACAGAACTCCCCTATCATCCTCAGGAGATGGCAACTTGAATGCCAAATTCTTGATAGCAGAGGTGGGCAAAGTGTGGGCTGGATCTGTGCTTATGTGGTCTGTGAGTACTCCCAGATTTTTTGGCCAAAAATAAAGAGTAAATTGCCTTTCCTTGAAGCCTCCAAGCATGGCAGTTTACCTTCTAAATAGATTGCACCCCCCCCATGTACAATATTTTTAAAATACCATTTTCAAAACCATACATGGACTTCTGACCACTTGGGGGCAATGTAGGGGGTGTTTTTTGCCATTTTGGGCAGTTTAAGAAAATTGGCCCCTCGGCCCATTTAATGCTGCTTATAGGAACTCTACAAAGAGAATTACAGTTTCCTGTTTGTTTTCAGTCTTTTGGCTGGATCTGTAAGCAGAGGACAGACTGTCTCCTCATTTATTATGCAGTCAATAGAGAAAAATCCTCCCAAGAAAGTTTTGTTTCTGAGGCGCTTCTCCACGGCAGGCTTCAAAGCAACTGATGTCCTTCCCTGCTTTATTGACCAAATCAGACTGCAACTAGCAGTGTATATTTGCCTTGCTTTAATTACAAGCAAATTGGCCTGAGTGTTACAATTCTTATTTCATAGAGGTTCATAATTGCAAATGTTGAGAATGATTCACAGTCATGTTAAGTTTTATTGTGTGTTCAGATACAGATTGGTTCCCTTCCAAGCCTCATGGTGATCATGGGCAGGTATATTTTGGCATAACATAGACTATAATAGAAATGCTTTGGGTATATTCCGCTTTATTTTTGCTTTGTTCCTCAGGTGATTAGTTTATATTGTTCCCTTTAATTTTTATTTCCATTACGCTGTTCATTCCTTGTTGGATCTTCATATGAGCATGTTGTATAGTTCTTTTAGAAATGTGTGTAGCATCTTTTTTAAAAAAGACATCTAACCATGGACTTACTGGCTTTTTCAAAAAACTTCAGAGTGTGCCATCAGCCAGAGCTTCATTGCAAATTCTCACTGTTTGCAGCTTCTTTTTCAAGTGCTAAATGAAGAATCCCATAGACATACTGAACTTTTCTTGTCTCATATAGATCAGTTATATGTACTCTGTACAAGGGCAGAAATTGCGTATTTTTACCTGTTTATATTGCATGTGTGTTGTTTTTAAACACTTTCCTTGTAAAGTTTCCTCATAAGAATTTACTATAAAAGAGAAGGCAGAATTAGAGAACTCAGGGAAGTTACTGTTTAGATTAAAACTCCCAGAACCCCCTCATGTCAGCATGTATAGTGGCCATAGTTACAATCTGAATTCTGGAAATAAATAGTGGTGGTAGTGATGATGATGATGATGACGATGATGATGATGATAGAAACAGCAAAAATTGCTGTCTTCTGGGGAGAACACTAACTTGTGCCATGCTCTTCTAGTGTGTTGCTGGCTATCATGGAGTGAATTGCTCAGAAGAGATCAACGAATGCCTTTCTCACCCCTGTCAGAATGGAGGAACGTGCATTGATCTCATCAACACCTACAAATGCTCCTGTCCTCGAGGAACTCAAGGTAAACAAATAATCCTTGGCTGGGATGAGAAGCCAAGGGTGGAGGCTTCTGGGCCAGGGCGGTTGTTCTTCAGGACATATATTCCAAGAGCAGATGAAAACTCTGCTGCTTCCACTTAATCACTTCTCTTTTGGTCTTGTTTGCAGAAAGAAAAGAGCTACTTACAGCAAGTTAATCTTGAGCTGAAGCCAGTGCATAGAAATAGCTCTAACTGTGCATGTATTTGGGTTGCAACATACATAAAAATCTAAACTCCACAAAACAGTGATACGTTTATTGACCAACCAAATTGCACAGAATACATCATGCAAACAAGCTTTCAAAGCTTAACTGGCTTGTTCATCAGACAAAGATATTAAAAAATTATACAGAAGAAGAAAAGAGACAATGTTAGAGTCACAGTCATGTGTTTTGTCTCAGATCTTATTTCTGTTAAGATGGCCTGGAGGGATATCAGTGCAGGCAAAGGCCACTCCCTTTCTTGGCTGTGTGGGGATGGGGCAAAGGGCAATAAAAGATAGGTAATAAGATTTCAACCTCATTAGCAACAGAAAAGTAATTTGGGTTGCAGTGTCTGGAGTTTTGCAGGGAGTGAGGCAAGGAGTGGGAGATTGGGAAGAAAAGCAGAGATCCTGAAGGTAATATGTAGAGAGGTCACTTTATGAAGTTCAGGAGAGATCCATGAGGTCTCTTCTGCAGATTTCCCACATTGGAGGACAGGTGAGGGTCTGTCTCCCTCTAGTGGTGCAGGTTTGACTAGGCAGATATTACTGACCTGTCTGCTTTTTTTTTAAGAATGGCAGGAGTGGGCAACTGAGGGGGGACCAAGGCCCCGTTTTCCTCTCCAGGCTCCCCTCCTGCAGGCCACTCTCCTCACAGCAAGCCCAAACACTTCCACTTTCTTCTGCAGTCCCTCTGGGATGTTTCCTGGTTGGTTGGGGGCAACCATTGCCAGAAAATCATGTCCGGCAATGTTTGCCCCAATTAGTTTTTCATGTTTTTTAAATGACGGGACAAGGGTCTTTGTGAGGGACAGTTGGGGAGATTCACGGGCAATAAAAGTGGGTTCCAGGGACCTCGTGGAACCTGAGGGCCACACTTCGTGCCTCCCTCCCCCTGCTGCTGCCAGTGAATCCCTTCCAGGAAGACATGCAGCCCTATGATCTGGGCTGTATCCCATGATTTCATTGGAGTGGGCACAAAATTACGTGGCAGAGTTTGGTTTAGAGAGAGAGCTTTCTATTTAAAATCAGGTTTCTAGCTTATATGGTGCAAAAGAGATTTATAGCCAGAAATTTCAGTAAACAAAGAGCCAGAGAGGGAAGTGTATAATATTCCCAGGGTCTGCAGGGTTTGGTTGTTGTTGTTGTTTTTCTGACTTCATTATTTCAGTACGGGCTTCTAATGATGGGTCAGAAAGTCAGTCCATATACTTTCTGGAAGCCCAAGTACTTTAGCTTCAACCAGGAAAAAGCCACTCACAGACCCATTTTTGTCCCCTCCATCAGCAAAAAAATGAGTAAATAAAATAGTAAAAAAAATAAAATTAAAAAAATAAAAAAGGAAAAGGAAGGAGAACTGCTGTTCCTGGAAGTCTCAAGGAACAGTGACTCTCCTCTGAACAAAGACACCCTCATGCCCTGCTGTTTCCTCCCTCTTCCACACACACAAAAGAAGATATTTTACAATAAGTGAATCCACGTATCTCTGGTTTCATTTGATTGGTAGGGATGGGCAAAGTGTGGCCCATGGGCCATGTGTGTTCTCCCTTGTACTGCCTCTTTTTAAAACAATTCAACTGGAAGGGAGTTTTGGTCACTTCTGTGCCTCCCCCCAAAGGAATTGTGTAGCATTCTTCTTCTTGGGAGGAATAGTGCAGCAGGATGCTCAGCCTTGCAAGCTCTTGGGGGAGGACAGTGCAACTTCCTAACCCCCGCCAGTTGCCCACTCCTGGCTAGAACACTCCCTTGGATCACATGATCCGCTCATGGTTGGGTCTCTGGCAGAAGGGGTTTTGTAGGACTTCCAAAATACTGTGAGAGTGTGGCTGTTCCTCCCTTCCCCCTGCACGCTTCCAATGTGGGACCAGTCTGTGAGCTTCCCCCTTTCCTTCCCTACAGGGGTGCACTGTGAGATCAACATTGACGACTGCAGCCCCTCCTCCGATCCGAACACCTTGATGCCCAAGTGTTTCAACAACGGGAAATGCATCGACCGGGTGGGCGGCTACAGCTGCCTCTGTTTGCCGGGCTTTGTTGGGGAGCGCTGCGAGGGGGATGTCAATGAGTGCCTCTCCAATCCTTGTGACATGCGAGGGACCCAGAACTGCGTGCAGCGTGTTAACGATTATGAGTGCGAGTGCCGTCCAGGCTACACTGGTGAGTAACGTGGCAGGCATGCTCTGGAGCCCACAGCACTGCACTGCAGGATTTTTGGCTTCACTGGAGGGTTACTTCTATTTTGGGGTGGCCGGCACCCTGAAGACAGCTGGCAATAGCTCCACAGAGGTCAGGGGCTTACTTGAAATTGTGTTTTTTAGCCAGCCACCTCAACTTTTTCCAATTTGCAGGGATTAGTGGGGGTTCCAAAGGATGAATTAGAAGTTCCATGAACGTTCACATGTGGCCTGTGTGGGCTCAAGTTTCCACCCTGGTCTAGAGTATCCTTATCCAGTCTGGTAATGCTTCCCCCAATATTTTGGAATGTAGCTCACATTATCCCTAGTAATAATTTGGGCTGGCAAAGGAATTCATGGGAAGTATTCTCAAAAATACACAGAGTGCCCCAAGCTTGGGGTGCTGGCCCTCGATGGTATGGGGAGAAGACCCAAACCAAGATTGCACAGACCAACTTCCTTGTTTGGCCACTGTTTGACTGCTGTTCCAAACTGCCACATTCATGACAGCCTGAAGCCAAAAACTGACCAGGTGTATTTTCTTAGCTGTGAAGTAATATTTGAAATTTGGTTGTCACTGTTTTGCGTTTAAAGGCCTCTCATAATCTGAACTACTTACATGGTCCTGTTTACAAGTCTTATATAAGTCTCTACCTCCATAAAGCATAGGGATGGACAACTACATATGAAGAGAGAGGGACAGAGGCCTTTTCTCCATACCCTCCAAAACACAGTGTCACTCCCAGAGTGACTGGATGTGACATATAGTTTCAGTTCTCATTTTCTTGGACTAGAGATGGGGTGGGGCAAGGGGATGTTTGGTTCAGGTCTCAGGGCGTATTTTGGCTGAGCAATTGCCCAATTTTTTAAAACAATTTGCAAGACTTTGGAGTGGCTTGGGTGGTATTCTGGGGGACTTCAAGGGCAACATTTCACCAGCTCCTGGTGCAGTGGGACCCAGCACCTGAGATTGTCCTAATATGTGACAGTGAAGGAGAGCAGAAATGCAAAATGTTCTCAAGCCAAAGCTCCAGCTGATGTCACTCAAGGAATGTTCATGGGGCAGCCTTGCAAACTGTTATCATACTCTAAGCTTCCCCCTTTCCGTCTGCAGGACGGCGCTGTGAGACCGTGGTGGATGGCTGTCGGAACAAGCCCTGCAAGAATGGTGGGACCTGTGCAGTTGCCAGTAACACACAGCATGGCTACATCTGCAGATGCCCTCCTGTAAGGACTGAGCTTTTGGTGCAATTGGAGATTGCAGTGGGACAGAGCATTGCAAAAATGCCAGTGGAATGTTAGTCTGCTGGGGAAATTATTTGTGTTCCCCTTTCAACAACTGCTTTGGATACTCTTCAGTATGGGAAGACATGATGGAAGTGTATAAAGCTAGGATAATGTAGATGGAGAGGAAATTTTTCTTCCTTTTTCATGCTACGACAGCACCTAAGGATTCCATAGGATGTTGACAGTGGAATAATAGCACTGTAGCAGTCTAGTGCAGGAATGGCCTCTGTAGGAATCCTCATGCAGGGCACATGGACCTTTGGTCCAATCCCATTGAGACCTTGTTTTGCCATGTTTATCAAGAAGGGTGGTGAGACAGATCAGAACCTGAGCCAGAGGAACTGACTCACCGTGGAGGTTTCCCTGCTCTTCACACAGGGGGCATCCTTCTCAGTGGCTGCTCTCAGGTTGTGGAATTCCCACCCACAAGCAGCTTGGTTGCCCCTTCTGCCAGCAAGCAAAAGATCTTTATTGAGGCAGAAACCTTCAGCTTACCATTCATGTGGAAGAAGGGCTTTTAATGAGAATGCTCCTTTATCTTTTGCATTATGTTTTAACTGTATATTGTTTTAACTTTGGTGTTTTTAACAGAATTGCCATTTGTTTGTTTTTTTAAAAAAAACTTCTGTAAATTTCTACCTGTACTTTAATTGCTTTTTTTTTTTTTGGATGTAAGCTTTCTTGGATCCTATAGGAGGAGAAAGGCAAGATATGAAATGAAATAAGTAAATGGATAAATAATTAATAACATTTTTTTCCATTCTCAGGGCTTGGACGGTGCCACATGCGAGAATGACTTGCGCAGCTGTGGAGCCCTGCGCTGCCTGAATGGCGGAACCTGCGTCTCCACCCAGAAGAGCTCTAAGTGCATGTGCACCCCAGGCTTCACGGGTCCTGAGTGCCAGTTCCCTTCCAACAGCCCTTGCCACTCCAGCCCTTGCTACAACCGGGGCACGTGCCAGTTCTCTAAGGAACCTCCCCACTATCGGTGCATCTGCCCCACCCATTTCAATGGGCTCAACTGCCACATCTTAGACTATGACTTCCCCGGAGGTGTCGGCCGGGACATCGCCCCGCCTCCCTTGGAGGAAAAGTGTGAGATCCCAGATTGCGCCAGTCTTTCCAACAACAAGCTCTGTGACGCCAAGTGCAACAATCATGCCTGCGACTGGGATGGCGGTGATTGCTCACTCAACTTCAACGACCCCTGGAAGAACTGCTCTCAGTCCCTGCAGTGTTGGAAGTACTTCAATGATGGGAAGTGTGATGCTCAGTGCAACAACACCGGGTGCCTTTTTGATGGCTTCGACTGCCAGAAGGTTGAAGGGCAATGCAAGTAAGTCCCACCTGCCCTACATTGCTGCACCTGGTTGAATAGCAAGCACAGGGTATAATTTGCATGCGTTTATTATTTTTCCCCTTTTTTTTCTGTGGTTTAAGAGTGTGGTATTCACAAGCTACTTTGACTCCTACTTTGAGAGAAAAGAGAGGAATAAAGATAATTGTAAGAAAAGAGAACCAGCATGGGGTAGTGGTTTGACCATTGGACTGTGATGCTGGAGACCAGGATTTGATTCCCAGCTCAGCCATGGAAACCCACTGGGTGACCTTGGGCAAGTCACAGACTCTCAGCCCCAGAAAAGCCCATGATAGGGTCACCTTGGGGTCACCATAAGTCAGAAAAATTTGAAAGCACACAACAACAAAATTGTAGGAAACGATGGGAATCATTTGGAATAAAAAATGATGTAGAGATGGTGTTCCTTATGGGAACACTCTTCAACTAGTGCAGCATAGATAAGAAACTACACTACAACATTATTGTTAATTGCTATTAAGTTGACTTTGACTTACGGTCAGCTTATGACTGAGTCATAAAGTAGACTCCAAGTGTATCTGTTATCAACAGCCCTACTCAGGTCTTACAAAGTCAAGACAGCCATGGCTTCTTTGACTGAAACTCCCCCTGTTATGGGGTCTTCCTCTTTTCCTACTGCCTTCCACTTTAACAAGTGTTATTGCTTTTTCTTACAAGAACTGTCTTTCTAATATGTCCAAAGTATGATAATTTTAGTTTAGTCAGTTCAGCTTCTAGGGAGACTTTAGGCCTGATTTGCTCTTGAACCCAATCAGTTGTATTTTTAGCAGTGCATAGTATCTGTAGAACTCTCTTCAAACATGCATTTCAGATGAGTGATTCCCTTCTTGTCAGCTTTCTGCACTGTCCAGCTTTCACACCCATACGTAGAAATGGAAATACAATGGACAACGCAGACTTTGGTATTCAGCAATTCTTGTTTACTTGAGGATACTGTCTAGCTCTTGCATAGCTGCCCTTCCAAGTCCTGGTCACACCTCTTCTTCCCCAGGGCTGATGAAGGAAGACTTAAGCCAGGATGCTTTACCTCATTGCTTGTTACTAGGAACAGTGCTGGCCTGGCAGACTGGACAGCCAAAAGAAGGCCTGACATGAGGTCCACAAAGCCCCTTTCAGCACTTGAAGTCCTCTGCCTCTCGTGGTCCTCAGTTTGAGCACCTCAGCAGCAGAACTGGGTCACACTATGGAAGGGTCAGAAAGCACAGCTCAGCATCCCTGAAGGCAGTAGCTCAGAAAGGTTTCTTTCTGGCAAGCAAGGGAACATCAGCTTCCAGAATCCTCCCCCGGCCACCATGTCCAGGACAATTAGGAGTTGTCCAGAAAAAGTAACCTTGCTGGCCCTGCCTGAAAGAAGGACTCCCCTGCTTTGCCTCTTCCAGTTCATAGGAATGGAATTCTGTTCTAAAAAGGGACCTTGGAACTCTCTTAAAAAATTGAAAGAAAACAAAGAAACTAGAAGTAAATTTCAGGACGCTTCTACTTTGTATAATTAAAAAGCATTTTGAGGCCTGTTGTGGTCTGTGGTAAATCTTTGGGGCACCCAAAATAATGCCTGGACTATTGGAGGGTGCAGACACATTGTGTAATTTGTTTCCCTTCCTCTTCTCTTCCCCCCCCCGCCTAGCCCTCTGTATGACCAGTACTGTAAAGACCACTTCTCCGATGGCCACTGTGATCAAGGGTGTAACAATGCTGAGTGCGAGTGGGATGGCCTAGATTGTGCCAACAATGTTCCTGAGAAGCTGGCTGATGGAACCCTGGTGGTGGTGGTGCTGACCCCACCAGAGATCTTGAAGAACAATTCCTTAAACTTCCTGCGGGAGCTCAGCCGCATCCTACACACCAATGTGGTCTTTAAAAAGGAT
This sequence comes from Ctenosaura bakeri, assembly GCA_948474755.1. NCBI lineage: Eukaryota > Metazoa > Chordata > Lepidosauria > Squamata > Iguanidae > Ctenosaura > Ctenosaura bakeri. Next base: position 125,027 of record CAOLHI010004054.1, read on the forward strand.
GCCAAAGGTGAATACATGATCTTCCCCTACTTTGGGAACCCAGAGGAACTGAAGAAGCACCACATCAAGAGGTCAGCTGAGAGTTGGCCAGACGTATCCGACATGGTCTTGAGAATGAAAACGTCTCTTTATTCAAGCGTTAGCGGGAGACAAAGAAGAGAGTTGGGCCAGGTGGACGTCTATGGGTAAGAGTAATTGCAAGGCCTTGCAGGGGGAAAAATAGCCTCTTCTCAATATGAACAGCAACAGTAGCTGTTCCAAAAGGTCTTCCTCTTGCAGGATAGCTGTTTGCTCTCATTGGCCTTGTCTTAGGTACTGTACAGGAGCAGGTTACCTGAGATGCATATGAAGATCAGAAGAAGTCTTTGTTCCTGTTCATACTGGAGCAGTGAGGGGCAAAGGGAGTTAAAGAGCATTTCCCTGCTATCTTGGATTGGGAGAAAGGAGATTAGATGGCCAAGAAAGGAATCCATGGGGTCAGAAGTCAGGCATGGCCAGATAGGAAGCTGGGGGGGATTCAGAGCTGCCAGTCCTCTAGCCTATTAGACTATCAAGCCTGTGAGTTGACAGTTGCTGGGATGAGAGGGAGATTCCCATGTCAAAAGGGGTGCTGAATCTGGTCTGGGTTTTTGTCCAAACTTTAAAGGAGCTGTCATAGGTGTTGAACTAATTTGGAAGGTAAGCTAAAATCTAGAGAGGATTCATCACCTTTCTGACATGGAAACCATCAGCTGCTACTATTTCCAGGCAACCTGGGAGAAAAAAGGTTGGACAAGAGTTGACTAGCTTCCTTTCAAGTTTGTTTGGGGGGACAAAAATGACTAAAATTAGGTATGTGAGGCAAGGGAACTAGTAAAATTAAATCAGGGTCAGTTTAACATCCCTGATTACAAGAGTGAAACTAAGCCACAGGCTGAGGGGAATGGTCCTTAGGCCTGTCCTGAAATTCCCCTCATAAGCAGTCTCCTGATGAGGTATGTTGCCTGTTTACCATCTTCCAGGACTTACTTGAATCCTGGAAATAGAATGGGGACTGTCGTCAACAATCTTGGAACTACTGGAGAAACGGCTAAATACTGCATTGGTGGGTGGAATTGGAGAGGCAAGAATTCCCATTCTGCCAGCATTGGGCAGACTGGATCACATCAGATCACTCTCATTTTTTTCTTTTTCTGTCTTATCTTGCAGCTCCATTGTTCATCTAGAGATTGACAACCGGCAGTGCATCCAGTCCTCTTCTCAGTGTTTCCAAAGTGCCACTGATGTTGCAGCATTCCTGGGAGCATTGGCCTCCCTTGGCAACCTAGACATTCCCTACAAAATTGAAGCCGTGAAGAGTAAGTCTGACAAGTAAAATTGTAGAATAGTAGTATTGGGCAGGAGCCAAGGGAAGTTCAGTCCAAATTCCTGTTAGTGTAGAAACTCCGTTCCTAAAGTACCTTTGATTGATAACCATCCAGTCTGTGCTTAGAAACTCAGAAGGAAGGTCCACTACCTTCTGTTCCAGTGTCAGTTAGCTCTTAGCATGAGGAAATTCTTCCTAATGTTTAGCCAAAATCTCTTGGGAATTCAAATGGGGTGCCTCAGATATTAGAACACTTAGTTAACATCCATGGAGATGGTGCAAGAATATTCCTTGTAGGCTGCCTCTTCATTAACTAGCTTTCAGCCCTGGTAAGATTGCTAAATGGCTGCTGCCTTCCTTATCACCTGCTGGTTGATCTGAGAAAACCATCGTGCTCCTGATGACATTAGTTCAGTGACTATGAACTAATGAGACATTAGTTCAGTGACTATGTAGCTTATGTTGTTTGCTTTCCTTCCCTCTCCTGTGTGGGCCATCACTTTTCCAGAATCTGAACTGACCTTAATCAGAGTACTTTGAGGTGCTTGCCCAATTGATTTTTGTATCAGGTTGCTTCAGACCAGGCCATATTTAATATGTTAAGCCAGAAGAGGGAACAAGGGACCTAATTTGGGTTGCATCCATCAGGAGAAGGACTCCTTTATATTCATTTGGCTTGTCTTTAACAGAAACCTGAGAGAGCAAGTGCAGGGAGCGGCAGGTTCCTATCTCTTAACCACAATTTTAAGTTGTGGAGAGAGTCTTACAATTTGTTGAGCATTTCTCACTGAATCATTTACTGTCATTTGAGTAGAACACGCTATTCACACATCTGTGGCAAGCTGATAAGAATGATTTGGAGTAATTTTGAAACAGATGACAGATGCTTTAAAAAATATGCTCTAAATACAAGAATGCAATATTTAAAAAACAGGCTGTTTATCCCTTCCCTTATATGGTTGCTCTGATGAAACCTCTGAAACGTAATAGCGCACAGTAATGGGAAGATTAGATCACTGAAACAACTACTAGACAGATTTGCTAGGACCCTCTTTGATGGAACAGAAACAAAAGAGAATCCTTGGAATATGAAGACAAATGGATTCTGTAGTTTTTGTGGGCTAGAGCTCAGTTTCATCTGATGTACATGAGAGTCTGTGTGTGTGAGAGAGGGAGGGAGGGAGGGAAGGACATAATAGATACGCGTGGTATTTGTATATGTTGTATAGTATGCACATATGCATGAGCATATAGAAAATATTGTAAATCATGAAGCTCAGATCTGTAAAGTACAGGGGTTTGTGTTTGTGATGTCTGTATTTAACTGTATCATACCAGTATCATTAAAACCAATTGAATGTCTCTTTAAAAAGGAAACGTCATCCCATTGATCTTTTTCAAGCATTCTGTCTTTAAGTTTTCCCTCTCATTCTCAGCTTATTTCAAAATCATTACCACTAAAGGAGTGTGGGGAGGGGAGAACAAACCTCGCAACCCGAACCTTGTAATCGATCAGTGACATACGAAATGTTGAAGTTTGCATCTTCCAAATCCCCCCTCAATCCTTTTGACTTAACAGCTCAATGCGAAGGCAGTGATTTGAAGTTTGCTAATCCTTTTTCCTTAAAGGAAGGAAAGCTGCCTTCCCTAGTGCAGCAGCAGTAGCAGCAGCAACAGAACCAGCAGAGAGTTTGCAATTCTGATGAATCGTGTAGAAAATGACCTCCTCCTCTTTTCCTCCTCCCTTTTTTTCCCCCCTTCCAGAGGGCTTTGGAGGAATTTGGGAGAGGGGGTGAGGAAGGGAGGGGTGCAAAAGAATTAGATGATGAGCTGGACAGAAGGTTTATTAAGTAATTTCGCTTCATTTGGTCTCTGCCTCTGCCTTGATATGCTGCTTTAATTCCATGTGCTCCTCCTGGCACAAGCCCTGACCTGTTCCCCCATATTTTTAGGTGAAACAACCATTCCCCAGGGGAGCAACCAGTGGTATCCTATGTACGTGGTGGTGCCGGTTCTCTTCCTCCTCCTCTTCATCGGTGTCGGCGTTTTGGCCTCTCGCAAGCGGCGGAGAGAACATGGGCAGCTCTGGTTCCCTGAGGGCTTCAAAGTGACAGAGTCGAGCAAGAAGAAGCGGCGGGAACCACTAGGGGAGGATTCCGTGGGGCTGAAGTGAGTAATCCCTTTATTTAACCTGGGAAGGGCCATGGAGCACAGCTGCCGGTGCTGCCTTTGGTAGCTGGGTGGGTAGCCAGCTGTAAGGGAGGGCAGTTTCATGCCTCCTCTTTCCTTGTCTTGTGTAGATCCTGTTTAAAATTAAAAATACAGATCTGCAGTTATTTAAGATTATATCACTATCTTTTCCATGTACTGTTGTTGCAGCGGGTGAAAGGCAAAGCCACAAGCAGTAAGACTATCTCAGAGTAAATGTCTCGCCCATGTTAATCCTGCCAATTACTTAGTTCCTTACCAGCCTTTTTGGACTACCAGGGCACAGTCCTGAGGCCTGAGGAGTTCACAAAACATGGCACCCTGGTTACATCACATAAGGAACACGCAAAATTGGGCACTTAAGAGATTAGTTTTTAATTTTTATAGCAGGACAGCTTCACAGGCTGCATGGGAAGAAAGAGGAAATTGGGATTAAGTTTTCAAAGGGATATGCTATGACCAGGTTCACAGACCCCCTCATTAAAAATAGCTTGGGAGGTGGCGCATCTGAAGACCGTGCCTGAACTTAAAGAAGGTTCAGATGAGAGCTGGTGGAGTGAGTGGTTTAGAGAAGCAGATGACTGCCACCTCCCATCAGGCACCTGCCTTAATGTATAACTCCCCTCCCCGTTGGGCACTGTTTTCTTGCTGTAGGATGACCTAATGTAAAGGAGGGCTCCTCTGCCCTCCATCTGCCTGAATCTTGTACACAGGTGTTAAAGGGATAGATGTTGCATCTCACCCTTCCCTTGCATTCTGTCTTCGCTTGGAGTGGGGTGGGAGCACATCTCATGCACTGAAAATAGCTGGGTTGACTTGAGTTTTCCCTGCATTTCCTTTAGTCTGTCCCTGCACTGGAAGACTGGTCAGTGAAAACAAAACAAAAACAATTCTTTTTCCTATAAGCTCATAAAACTACTTGAGAGGGTCCATGATGGTCTCATTATGCCACAAGTGCAGCACTGTAGATTTTAAAACTTAGTTAGATGCTTTATCCAAATAATTCTGACAGGATACCTTCAGGAAGGTGCCCATCTGTCCTGCTCTACCTTCACTGGAATATTCAAAGACATAGCCATGTTTGTCTGGATCAGTATACAAAAAGGTCTTGTGGCACTTTTGAGGCTAACGGAGAGAAAGAAGTTGCACCTGCTGAAGAAGTCTCAAATATACAAAAGTTTATGCTACCAACTTATTTCTCTCAGTCTCAAAAGTGCTACAGGATCCGTTGAGATACATAACAGTGACAGGGAGACTTTTCCAATCCTAAATCGCTTTCACTTAGCTTTGGAGGAGTGATAAAATTTACAGTTTGTTGCTGGATGCTTCTAGCAGCAGATCTAATGTCTCCTTTTTATCCGTGCCCCTGCAAATCTCTTTCTACCATAAAGACCCTTGAAGAATGCTTCTAATGGCACCCTGATGGATGACAACCAGAATGAATGGGGAGACGAAGAAACGCTAGACACCAAGAAGTTCAGGGTAAGCCAGTGGGAAAGATTTGGCCCGCCTGGTCAAGGCGTTGTCCCAAGGGGATGTGGAAAGAGTGCAGCAGAGGAGGTGAGATGTCAGGTGCAGACAGGTATTTTGTGGTGTTCTGGAGGCTCCTAGGAGATGAGACCTTTGGATGCCCATTGGAGCTTTAGACCCAAAGGCTTTGGCAGGGTGGCTTGTCCCATTGTGCTGTCCTTCATGCACATCTGCAGATTTTGCTATCTAGTATGTGAGTTTCAGTACATCAAGACTCCTTTATCATTTTTCATCCCCAAAATACATGTTTCTGATCCATCTTCTCATCAGAAGATCCTGGAATAGTTGTCATATTCCTCCTGCTTCTTCACCCACCCACCTGATCCTGAAATATCAAAAAATCTGATTATGAAACAAGAAAATCAAATCAGTCTAGCATTCTGAGTATAAATTTGAGTTTGTGAATACAAAGTTGATTTTGCATTTTGTTAGGGGGGTGGACAAATTAGCAATTATGTACAGCTATACATGTGTGCATGGTCATGGCTCTCTTCCCAGGTGGAGGAGCAGGCAATGCTCCCAGACATGGATGACCAGACTGACCACAGGCAATGGACACAGCAGCACCTGGATGCAGCTGACCTGCGGATTTCTTCCATGGCGCCAACCCCTCCCCAAGGTGAAATTGATGCTGACTGCATGGATGTCAATGTCCGGGGACCAGGTAAGAGGCAAAGAATTTAATCAGTCTCTTTCTTGCTCTGATTTTATGGCAGAGTTAGGAGCTGGAGATAGTAGAGGTAATTGTATCCTCGCAAAGTCAAGCACAAACATGGCTGGGCTGGATTCAAGGAAGGACAGAGAAGAGCAAGGCAAAAGAAATCCAGAGTCACTTTATGTAAGGCATTCAGAGACTACTATAAAGAATACTTTACTTCCTCACAAATCTTCATAAATCTCTCAGATCTGAAGATTTCAAAGTGCTGTTCAACAATAATAAAAAACGTATGGTATGCACAATACAAAATGTGGAAATGCATTGGCCAAGAGTTACTGGACTGCAAAATTGCGCAGCCATAGTGCAGCAGGCAGTATAATTGTACACTTTCCTATTGCAAAATAGTTGATCCAATTTTACACCTATCTCTATGAAACTTCCAGCTCCTTGTGCAGTTTTTTACATTGGTATAACAGTTCTAAATATGTACATAGCCCATGGAATAGATAACAAGATTGGATTTATGTGGAAAGTCTTATGGAAATAGGCAAGCAGAGCTTTCTCACTCTGTCATCAACACAGTCCTTACAGCTTATAAAGAAACCAGTACGATCATCTGTGCAGAGTGGGTGACGTGCTAACAGAAGGACACCTTGCCTAAGTCCACATAGTCAGTTAATGGGCAGGTCATTTTCTTGTCAGGCCAGTTCCCCTTTCTACTACAGTTGTGACCAGACTGTAGCTTGTCAAAACTTTCTACGTATCAAAAAGTGACAGACATAAATACCCTGCTGATATAGGATATTTAGAAGTAGCAACCTCAGACTCCCCGTAACTTCATTATCCTAGAAACACATCCAGGTGCAGAAGAGGAAAGATGTTCTCCCACCTGGCAGGGCAGCTTATGAGGTTCCCTTGTGTCTCTGCAGATGGATTCACGCCGCTGATGATTGCTTCGTGCAGCGGAGGAGGGCTAGAGACTGGCAACAGTGAAGAAGAGGAAGATGCTCCAGCAGTCATTTCAGACTTCATCTACCAGGGGGCCAGCCTGCACAACCAGACAGACCGAACGGGAGAGACAGCGCTTCACTTGGCTGCCCGCTACTCCCGTTCAGACGCTGCCAAGAGGCTACTGGAAGCCAGTGCGGATGCTAACATCCAGGACCACATGGGGAAAACTCCTCTCCATGCTGCCGTGTCAGCAGATGCTCAGGGTGTCTTTCAGGTAAGGACAGCTCAGTCGGGCCGTGTCGTGGGTCTGCTGGCTCCCTTTCCCTCTTCGCTTGTTGTGCAGAAGCTTAGTCGAGCCCTGATGCTCAAACTTCACCATTCCAGATAATCCTTTGTAGATACTTTGGTTCTCATTTATTCTGTCTTTTTTAAAAAATATTGACTGTAAGCCTTCTTGAACAGTTTATGGAAACACAGGACACACTTTGTGCCAAACTGTAGATATAGTTTCATAACAACAGGATGCCAGTGTTATGGTGGATCTTAGTTTGTCATTCATGAGTGAGTGAGTGTGTGTAGACACACTCTTCCTGTTTGGTTCTTCCTGCCAGCAGGAACAGTGTCAGTAACCACCTCCCCAGCAAGAAAATGTAAATGTTACCATCTTGGTCCAACTCCTGACTTGTCTCTGCCCAACAAGCCAGGAACTGGACACCAGCTTCATACCTTGTCATCAGACTCTGGTGATGAGAGAAAGCAGCCTGTAAGAGAACAGCTGGAACAATCTGTAGTAACATCACTTAGATGCCAAGTACCTAACTTAGAAAGCCAACTCCTAACTCATTTCATTGCACTGTAGGCTGCAGAATAGAATCAGAGGTGACTGGTATGGCTGTTCTGTTTGCCCAACTCTGCTTCTCTTCAGAAGACTGAGGCGTTAGACCTTAGGCATACAAGTTCCAAGCCATTTTAAGACCTTACAGGCAAAAGTGTAGGGAGCAACACCTGAAGTTGATCAGAATGACCTCTGGAACTAGCAAGGGAAATTGGAGTTAGGGAAGTCAAAGTAGGCTGAGTTGTGGCTCTCCAGCCATCCTTAGTAGCACAGCATCCAGGTAAAGACTGCAAAAAGTCAGGCCTTTCCTACACCTTCCTCTTGTGCTCAAAAGGATGAGTCCTGTGTCTCTATGCACAAAGGACCAGCTCTCCAGTCTTTGGAGTTCCAACTCCAGTTCAACAACATAATTTGCCTGGTTCCACACAACTCTCTCTTCTAGGGAATTGCCACAGAGGTGGTGAGAATCAACATCCTACTTAAGGTGCTGCAGGAAATGTGTGTGACAGCAGAGAACTTGTAAAAATAGGAGCCTTGACTCTGTAAAATCATAGCATCATAGAGTTGTAGAAGCCTACATATTTCTTTCCTTGGTTTAATATCCTGCCTTTCTGCTATGAGGGGAAATAAAGGAAATAAACCAAGGATCTTAGGGCAGGTCACCAAAAACTTTGAAAATAAGCCCTTTATTTATGTTATTCATGTTATATTTCCAGCTGTCTCCCTTGAGTGGGATTCTTGGCAGCTTACAGTTAAAAAAAAAAAAGTACAAATGCAATTAAATATAAAAGGGAGGAAAGCACTGACATCTTGAAAACACAACTTAAAAATCCACCCAGAGAAGAAAAATGCCACACAACCTGTTATGATTATGATTTGTTAATAATTTTATTTATAACCCTCCTTTTTCCCAAAACCCTAACTCAAGGCAGCTCATAGTTTAAAATAAATACTGGTAAGACTGAGTACTACCCTTGGTCTTAACCACTTGTGCCTGTGAAGGTGAGGGCACTGGGAGAAGGACCTCTCATGAACATTTCAGGGCTGGAGCATGTGGGAAGAAACAGTCTTTAAAAGTTGCTCCCCAGCAAGCAAGTTCATTTGCCAAAGACCTGCCTGATTTAGAGAATTGCCTTCCTGAAAGTGGAGAGGGACACAGTCGATCTTTCCTTTTAAAGGAATTCCAATTCAGAAATACTCAGTCTTTTCACTTTTGTGCTCCCTACTGAGGATTGTGACTAAGCAGGAGGCACCCTTTCCTTGTCTTTCTATATTGGACAGATCCTGATCAGGAACAGGGCCACTGATCTTGATGCACGCATGCACGACGGGACAACGCCCCTCATCCTGGCCGCCCGCTTGGCCGTGGAAGGCATGCTGGAAGATCTCATAAGCTGCCATGCGGATGTCAATGCAGTTGATGACTCAGGTACTGGGACAAACAAACAATTCTGGGAAAGAGTGCTCATAAATGCAGTTTAATGTGTTTGGGGGGGGGCACCTGCTCTCTCTCCTGCCTTAACACTTGATTCTCCATCACCAGGAAAATCGGCACTCCACTGGGCTGCCGCTGTGAATAATGTAGATGCAGCTGTGGTGTTGCTGAAGAATGGAGCAAATAAAGACATGCAGAACAACAAGGTAAGATGCCCCTGCTGGGAGATGAGCCCACGGGAAGGCTTCATAAGGAGTGCTTATACAGGTCTTCTGGAAATGGGCAGAGTATGTGGCTTATGATATAGGACATCTCCAAGGCTTGGCAGGTTCTGTAGAGTTGGCCCAATTAATGCAGGTGCCATTGACCCAACAACACTTGGAAGCCTTTCCTTAGTTGGGAATGTTACCTTTTTGGACTGGGAGGGCCAGAGTTATCAAAAAAGTAACTTTTCTGAGTTCTTCCCCACAAGACTTCTTGCATTCCCCAGAGGTAGTATTAACCACTTCAGGGAAACCCGTGTTAAGTGACTGAGGAACAGCAGTGAGAGAGAATTGTAGTTTACTTGTGCATGTTTCCTTGCAAATTCTAATAGAGGTGAAACTGAAGAATGAGTTTAAAAATAAACAATAAATTAATGGACTGACTAATGGTGCTAATGGCTAGTTCAACAGGAATTCCAATACTATGACTTCTTTCAGCTGCTAGTCGAGCTTTTTTACATCTTTCTAATTCTGCAGCCAAGAGCTTGGTAGACAAGTTTGTGTTCTACTTAAATATCAAATAAAAGTATTGGTTACAGTCAGTCCTGTGTTTCTCTTTAAAATTAACATATTGTCCACATTCAATACACACATTTCTGTCTTTATGAAGGGCCCGCACCCTTCGACATCTGTACAGGATCTTTTAGCATCTTGTTCAGTGTATATAAAAGGATCAACTTTCCAACCCTCAAATAGGGGGCTTTCCTTATAGTAAGGGGCACATGGCATCCCTAAAAGGGACACGCTTTCTCTGGTAAGGGACATCTCTCATAATGAGGGACTCCAGCCAGCCCTGGAAGGGACAAGCTGTGCAGCCCTTAAATAAGGGACATCCCTTATAATAAGGGTCATCTGCCAGTTCTAATAAGAAACATAGGGGGACATCACATATAATAAGGGACACCTAGCAACCCTAAATGGAATCAAGCTTGAATGTAACATGTTACATGCTAATATCCATGTATTAAAGTCACATTTCAAAAATAACATGAGTGGATCAAAATTGAATGCAGCAAGTAAATTTTTTTTCCTAATCAGTTTCAAAGGCATTTGTAAGCAGGAATTCATCAAATTGCATGAAAAGTAACAAGTAACCCTAAGAGCAATACAATGACTTATGCTCCCTACTGTAATAAGTAATGGAAACAAATTGCATTTAGCAACTCAGCCTTACAAACACTGCCCTTGATTTCCCATTGGGGTGCAGTTCAGGTGCGTAACCCTGCTATTTTAATGGAGAGAGTTAAGCCTCTTTTTTTCCTTCCTCTTTCTCCTGCTGTTCTTCTAGGAAGAGACTCCTTTGTTCCTGGCTGCCAGGGAAGGGAGCTACGAGACAGCCAAGGTCCTCTTGGACAACTTTGCCAACCGGGACATCACGGACCACATGGACCGCCTACCTCGCGACATCGCCCAGGAACGCATGCACCACGACATTGTCCGCCTCCTGGATGAATACAACCTGGTGCGGAGCCCACCCTTGCACAACGGGGGGCTGGGGGCACCCACCCTCTCACCGCCCCTTTGCTCTCCCAGCAGTTACATTGGCAACCTGAAGCCCGCTCTCCAGAGCAAGAAAGCCCGGAAGCCGAGCGTCAAGGGGATGAACTGCAACGGGAAGGAGTCCAAGGACATCAAATCCCGCCGAAAGAAGTCCCAAGAGGGCAAAGGGTGCCTGCTGGACAGCTCCAGTGTCCACTCGCCGGTCGACTCCCTTGAGTCACCCCACGGGTACCTGTCGGATGTTGCCTCGCCTCCCTTGATGACCTCTCCCTTCCAGCCGTCTCCTTCTATGCCCCTCAACCATCTGCCCGGCATGCCTGATGCTCACCTGAGCATGAACCACCTCAACCTGGTTGGCAAGCAAGACATGAGCATGGCAGCCAGCCGGATGCAGCCGTTTGACCCAGTGCCCCCACGCCTCTCCCACTTGCCAGTCTCCAGCCCCAGCACTGTCATGGGCGGCAGTGGCGCCCCATTGAGTTTCACCGTGAGTGGCACCCCTGGTCTGAATGGACAATGCGACTGGCTGACCAGGCTGCAGAATGGCATGGTGCAAAACCAGTACAACCCCCTGAGGAGCAATGGCCTCCAGCCTGGGGTGCACCCCCAGAGCCAAGCCCCACTGCAGCACAGCCTGCTGACCTCTTTGCACAATGGCCTGCCCACCACCACCTTGTCTCAGTTGATGAGCTACCAGGCCCTCTCCAATGGCCGCCTGCCAGCTAACTCCCAGCCCCACCTTCTGCAGGCTCAGCAGCTACAGCAGATTCAGCAGCAGCAAAACATGCAGCCACAGCAGCCACCAGCTCAGCAGCAGCAGCCGCCGCCGCCGCCTCCCATCACTAGCGGCACCAACCCGGTGCCCCAAGTTGCTCCAAACTTCCTCGGGAATGAGTTGACCCAGCCTGACCTGCAGCAAGTGAACAACAGTGCTCTGGCAGCCCACGCCATCTTGCCCCAAGACACCCAGGTCCTGGCCACCTCTCTGCCATCCTCTCTCACCCAGCCAATGACGACCACCCAGTTCCTCACTCCTCCCTCCCAGCACAGCTACTCTTCCCCTTTGGACCACACACCTAGCCATCAGCTGCAGGTACCTGACCACCCCTTCCTAACGCCTTCCCCAGAATCCCCAGACCAATGGTCCAGCTCCTCTCCACATTCCAACCTCTCAGATTGGTCGGAAGGCATCTCCAGCCCCCCAACCAACATGCAGTCGCAAATGGGACACATCCCAGAAGCCTTCAAGTAAATGGGGAATCATCTCAAAGAACCTTCTGACAAACAGGAGTCTTGGACGGTTTTCTCTGGCACAGAGAGAGACACTGTGGTGGGACTGCAGTAATCTTTTTTTTTAAAAAAATATTTTTACATAAGTGTTTGCTTTCTTTTTTTTCTAGTATTTATTTATGTACTTTTTATTTTACATGAAAACACTGCCTTTTTTATTTATAAGTTCTTTTAAGAATTTGATGGGATATATTTGCTGTGTTCCAAGAAATTTTTAAAGTCTATTAATGGGGCTTGATTGTTTGCTTTCTCCTTGTTTAAGTAAATCTCTCCCTCTTTTTAAAATTTT
>CAOLHI010004055.1:0-137813 GCA_948474755.1 Ctenosaura bakeri
AGGACCATGACATAGGGTGCTGAGAGCATGAACCCTTTGCTTTAAAGTGGTCTCATGTTTCAGTCATGTCTGGTATACAAGTCACCTAGTCCTGGAATTTTTCCTCACTGTTTTTCTGATGTAATTTCCTTTAACCTATTCTGGTTTTGCCTTTAGTTTCATTAATTTTTTATTTTCTGCCTGTAGGAAACTTCCTCCTGATTCTGGCATGTTTCTCTTGCACTCCCTGGTGAACATACTGCGACAAAGAAATCATTTAACTTTGCAGTAATCTTTCCCTCGTCTGTCACCAATTTCCCACACATAATCACACGAAGAGACTGCAGGCACCAACTGAGGCTTCCTGTTTCGTGGTTGTTTTTTTAAAGCTCTATACAAACACAGTTATTTTATGTGCTTTTCCAGTCTCCCTATATTATTTCATGGCCTTGTATTATTGTTTAGAACATCTGTTTGGAAATAGCCATTTTAGACCAAATACTGTTGCTGGTGCTCTGAATGTACATAGTAATATTATGTGTAGATGATTTTTGACATAAATAATTTACTTGTTCTGAAGGTTCACTTCTGCAAAGAGCATCTAATACTGCACTGAGCTAAACTAAACCCATTTCTGCCTCCTACTTTAGCATATTATCTTTTCTTCTGTGAATTGATGCTGGATATTAATATGCAATGTCAGATATTGTGGAGGTATAGTTATACATCTTTGGTTCATTTGATTCATTTTCCATGACATGAAATTACTATTCAGTCATTCAAAATTCTAAATATGCAGGGGACATGGGGATCCACCTGTTATTCCTGTTCTGTCCCATCTCTCTATGTTGAATTAAGTGGTATCTAAAGAGATTGTCATTGCTTGTGGTTGACCATGGTAGCAGTTGTCTATAGAAATTGTGTAATCGAGAACCTATCAGAAACATCTATTCATTTCTGTATTCCGTTTGTGGTATTGATGAGGAGGGTTTAAATATGAGGTAAAAACTCTAATTCTACATATTGTAAGATTAGGCCTATAACCCCACAACACAACAAGCCAAACCTAGCCCACCAGCCTGGTGTTGTCACCAACCAGGTGGTAGATCCCTCCTTCTCCATGTCTGCAACTGAGAATTTCCGAAAGGGAGATTGAGAGAGAAAGAATAAGGAAGAATCATTTGGCAAATTCAGTCTCATCTGGTTGGTGGTTGGATCCAAGTCAATTCCAATTGTATGTTATTAAAAACATGTATAACTTTTGATTGCACTAAAACCAGATTGCACCACTAAAACCAGACCCCTAGAAAATGCACATCAGTCAACACAACAGCAATTTTTTTTTATAAAAATCAGCAACAGAGCAGTGACAGGCACAGATAATGTAGCTTCTCCTGTGAGTTGAGTTGTTTGCCTACTGGTCTACCTTTCTAAAATTGATTGAGGGTTAAGGTAATTACTAAACATACTTTTTTTTTTTGGTTTTTTTTTGGGGGGGGAGTTGGCATGAGAATTGTGAGGTTTTGCACAAAAAATATTTTCACATAGCTACATGTGGGTTTTTTTGAGCAAGACTGCTGCTTTCTGTACAAAATCCATTACTGTTGCACAACAGAAATCTTGCACAGGAAACAGTAATCTTGCACAGGAAACAGTAATCTTGCACAACAAAGTCATTTGCCAACTTTGTTTTTCATACAATTTTATTGTGTAAGATTTTTCTTGTGCAAGATTGCTTTTTTTTTAAATATAGAAAACATAAATCTTGAACCAAAAAACACACCCTCGTTTTTGGAAGCTTTTTTTTTTTTACAATCCTCTGCAATAATCATGGAAAAAAATAACAACAAAACACATGCATTTCTGCACAGAATAATTTCCTGAAACATTTAGGATGTGCATGTACTAGGTGAAAACTGCACAAATCTCCTGCAATTGTATTTTTCTTCTCAACTGGGTTTCCCGAGTGTTGGGAAACACATTTTTCAGCCAAGAGATGAATAATGGTGAATACTGTTACCATTCCTTTTCCCTGTGTGACCATCCAGTTTGTTGTTATTGTTAAATGAAATCAGGTCAACTATGACTTGAAGTGATCCTATGAATGAGAGATGTTCAAGTCACCCTATCATCAACAGCCCTGCTCAGGTCTCACAGACTCAGGGCCATGGCTTCCCTGATCAAGTCTATCCATCTGTAATGCGGCTTCCTACTTTCTTTGACCTTACTAAACATTATTGTCTTTTCTAGTGAGTCAAGTCTTCTGGTGATCTGTCCAAAATATCACAGCCTTGTTTAGTCATCTAGGGAAAGTTAAGGTTTGATTTTCTCTAGAGCCCATTTATTTGTATTTTTAGCCTTCCACAGTATTCATAGAACTCTTCCCCAGGACCACATTTCAAATGAGTTGATTTTCTTCCCATCAGCCTTCCTTTCTTATAGCTTTCCCAACCATACATAGAACTTGGAAATATGATGGTGTGGACAACCCTAACTTTAGCATTCTATGATATATCTTTACACTTAAAGATCTTGTCTAGTTCCTTCATAGCTGCCCTATCAAGTCTTAGCCTTCTTCTGATTTCTTGATTGCAGTCTTCATTCTGCTTAATGACTGAGCCAAGTATGAAAAATCTTGAACTATTTCAGTGGCTTCATTGTCATTTTCAAATTATATAAGTCACATGTGGTCATTATTCTTGCTTTCTTAATGTTCAACTGTAAACCTACCTTTGTACTTTCTTCTGTGACTTTCTTCAGTAATTGTTCCAGGTATTTGCTATTTTTTGCTGGTAATACAGGGTTATCTGCATATCTTTAATTGTTGATATTCCTTCCTCCAGTTTTCATGCCTCCTTCCTCCAAGTCTAATCATGCTTTATGTATGATATGTTCAGCATACATGGGTGGTAGGGTGGTAAAATGCAGCCTTGCATGACCCCCTTGTCAATTGGAAACCATTCAATTTTCCCATGTTCTGTTCTGATGATAACCTCTTGTCCTGAGTACAGATAATGGGTAAGGACAATTAAATATTGTAGCATGCTCATTTCTTTAAGAAGGATCCATAGTTTTTCATGATCTACACAATCAAAGGCTTTGCTTTGCCTGTAAAGCACAGGCTGATTTTCTCCTGAAATTCCATTGTGTGTTTTGTTATCCAACATATGTTTGCAATAATGATGCATGGTGCCTCTTCCTTCCCTGAATCTAGCTTGGACATCTGTCATTTTTCACTTCCTGTATGGTAGAAGTCTTTGTTGTAGAATTTGGGTAATGACTTTGTTTGCATGGGAGATTAATGCAGTGGTCCTGTGGTTACTACAGTCCCTGATGTCTCTTTTTTTGGGGATTGGAATGTTTATTGAGCAGTTCCAATCTGTAGGCCATTGTTTGTTTTCCATATGTGTTGATAGATTTTAGTCCAATTTGTAATGTGTGTACATATTGTGTTAATCCCTTGTCTCCACGTGAATAGAAACAAGTGCAAATGAATGGTATGTTATAAAACTAACTGTAGGTGGGATTTTATAAGTAGGATCACTGGGAAGGAAGGAGGGCACTATCATCAGGTTGTCTCTGTTGTATCAAAGGTCAATAAAGAAATGTTTATTAAAAATATAGTATTACCACTTATACTTGTGCAAAATGATGATGAGAATAATTTCAGTCCTTCTTTTTGGAGCAAATTATAGTATAAAAACATGCCACTCTTCACATTTATTTGTATTTTTATATTTCAGCTGTTAGTATACTGTTGCAGATGTGAGTACTTTCAAAGAATGAATTTTCCCATCAAGTATGCTTCTATGCTGTGTCCCTTACTCCTCCTAAATTAGATTGTTGTCCCTCTGCTACGCCAGGAACCTTGTGTTTATCCTTGAATCCACAATTCACTCACATGTTGAGTCAGAGTTCACTGCTAAAACATGAATTTACTTATTGTCTAGATGTATGTATATGTTGTTCAGATGCTGTGTTTCTACTTCCATCACCTATACAGCTAACTGGTACCTAATGAGGAATGTGATGGACATGCACCATGTATCATGCTTTGACTTCTGTTTGGTTACTATATATTGGGATAGGCAGAATGCAAGCCACATGTAATTCCAAGGCTATTTTTGAGTTCCCTGCAGCCCATTCCAAACCCATTAGTGTATACTATTGTGTCATGTCAATCCTTTGCAAGGAAAAGTGTTTTTTTTCTCTTCATTTTATGGCATGACCACAAAAGTGCTCCACTAAAGCCCAAACATGCTTGAAATGGCCAGGAAGACAATGCAAGTTAACTAGTGCATCTTCTGTTCATGCTTAAAAGGATCTGAACTGACCACATATTGGGCCATATAGTTTATGGTTGCTAAAGCTTCCTAGAGATTGACTATTTGTGCTGGAATATAGTGGAGAGGATATTGTTGTGTTGCCACTTCTGCAAAGCTGCCAAGTCACACCAGTTTTCCTTGGAATTATCAGGTGTAGCAGGTGGGGGCCACTTTGGGGTAGGAAAGGGGACAGTTGTCATCCCGAAATCCTCTGCGGCTGCCTACCCCTGCTGTACATCATATTGGCAAACCCTAGCTTGGTGTTTTTTGAAAAAGAAAAAATAGCTATTAGGCTTTAGAATGTAAACAGAATTCAACCTTGGATCACAGCTATGGCTGTAGCAGCCATAAAATCTTTCAGAGTAGTACTCTAGAAAGCTACGTAGTATATCCATGTTTTCTTGTCTTGTCTTTTCTTTTCTAGGTTTCTTATTGTAAACTATCTTCTGAAACAAAGTGGAGATCCAAGTCACATTGATGCACATTTTTGTTCCAGTCTGTCTAATACCTGTTAGCTGGGTTCATTCATGCAAGATGTAATTTCTTTAAAAATCTATAATTTGTCCTCCCCGTCATTGTTTAACTTTATTTATTTGGTGTAGTATGGTTATAAAACCTTCTGGGGATGTAACTACGTTTGAGTTTAGTTGTTGCTGTGCTGTAATATGGGCAACATAGTCATCTTGTGTCAAGGGGAGTATTTACATTACACATTTATAACAATTTGGTCCCACTTTAACTGGCATGGCTTCACCTTATAGGAGGCAGGGATTTATAGTTTGGAGTGGGACTTGGAATTCTTTGCTGAACTACTCTACTGCTGATCCCAAAATACAGTTCCTATGGCACCCTGATTTAATTCTGTTTCTCATAGATTGGGAATGGTAGTTCTGATGAATAGACTACAACTCTCTATCAGTGAATTCTAAGGACCTTGTCTAAATACAAATCCTAAGATTTCCCAGTATGGGGCCATTACAGTTAAAGTATTGTCACATGACTATGAGTGGGCAGTGTTGGTGCACGCAGGGCTTATTTGTTTTTCTTATTGGAGCAATATGTATAAATGTGTTAACAAATGTTGGCTTTGAATGACAACAGCAAGTAGTATAATATGTAGAGAGTGAATCTCTGGCTTTCAGGATGTTAACATAAGCACTTTGTGGCTTCTGTTGAAACTAGCAGGTATACTGTTACCCCTGATTTCTGGGGTCCCATGAGGGACACCTCAATGTGCTCCAAATAATGGGGAATGGGAATTAGCAAGAGCACAAGCGATAGCAATGCGAGAGGCAGGGCAACCTAGCGAGATCTTGGACCCAATGTCTACGGGGTCAGGCCGAGTCAATGAGCAAACAGAAATAAATAATAATTGTTTTCTTTATTGTGAAATACAGTCAAAACGTATGTATGCAACCACTCACTCAGACCTAGTGAAAGAAAGGTAGGAGATTGATAGGGGATTTTAAGAGGGATTTTTCAGGGGAAATACTACACCTGATCCTGTAGCCCAGGTAGTCAGAAGAGAAGCCAGTTGGAGCAGAGATTCTCAGCACATGGAGCTGAGGGGAAGGCTCGGCGAACGGAGTGACAGCAAGGCGGGATGGAATCCAGGAGCGATCCGAAGAAGCGCTCAAAATCAGGGAGTCTTATAGGGGAAAATTTGCCTTTAGGCTAGTCCGTTCCCGGGGAAAACAATGGGTTTCGGGCTGGAGACAAAGCCTCCAAAAGGTCAGTATTTAGCATGATTGAATTATGACAGAGTTGTCAATAGCGCAGACAGTATGCAAATGTTGAGTGCTTGACAGTTGGATATTCGGCTCGTCAAGCTGCCTGCTCGGGGCAGGGAATCTTTTGTAAGCTGCGTGCATACATAATATGATCTTAAAGTGTACTTGCCTGGAGATCTCCTGAAGCTGCAGTCCGGCAATTACTGGCCTGCCTGGATTTATTTTGTATTGTTCAGCTATTTTTGGCCTGCCCGTGTGCGTCCTTGTCTGGGGGCCTCGCAAGCACGTGAGGAGGAACGGTTTGGGATGACCAATTTCTTGATATTAAATGATATCTAATAGACCACAGGCCCAGACTAGAAACTACAGTAACAATACTCTTTGGATGCTTAATGGGCACCAAATAAATAAATTTCTATAACATATGTTTGCTCCCTTATTGTGAGAAATACAGAGAAAGGCAGAGAGGTGGAGAAGAGAAAGGAATGTGGAGATATGCAGACAATACAATTTCATTTTTCTTTTAAAAAGAAAGACAATAAGATAAGTAAACTAAGTAGAAAAAGGAAAAAAAGAGGAAAGAGGAAAAGAAAAAAACAAAGGTGGAAGAGAGGAACATGAATGGGTGAGTTAAAGGGTTTAAAGTCAATGTGTAATGAAAAAGGAAGACAGCAGGAGAGAGATTAGAAAGCAGAAAGATGGAGATGCCTTCCTCTGTTGGAAGGTCTTGCCTCTTCTCAGTTGCTGACAAGAATCGCTGGCTTTCAAAACAACTGATTGAAATCACAGGAACTGGCAGGGGATGCCCAGATCACCTCCTGCAAGTGGGAAGATGAAATCAGAGTCATGCATGCTTGTGGAGGTGGTGGGAAGCGGAAGGGGGAATGTCTTCTTGCTGAGTATCTGACAGTTGGTTTATTTTTAAATGTGTGAATGATTGGAAGATTTATTTTCCTCTCCCTTTTCCCCCAAGTATCAAAAATTTAACATTCATGTGGGACATCCAGATGCTCAGCCAGTTTGGGGCAGAGGATGGGGACAGAGAGAAGGGGAAGAAAAGCTAGAAAGAGCAGTAATCAAAAGCAATCCACAGGATCACTTCCTTATCTGCAGCTCTCCCCCTTCAGCACCACTGTCTCTTCTGGCATGACAGCTTTTATGATTATCCTTTCTGAAAGGAGCTTTTTTCCCTTCAAGCTGACATAGAGACAAGACCCTATTCAGGCTTGTTGTACTCACGGGAGATGTATTTGATATAGTATATCTAAAATAGAAATTAGACACACAGTCCTATCGGATGATTTCTACAACTCAGGATTTTTGATTACTGTAATAAATTAGAAATGTAATACATGTAATGCTTAAAGTTTTTCAAATGCTGTATCAATAAAAGCCTTAGTTGATGGATCAGTTAGGGATCAATTTTAATCGGTAATGCTAAAGATAAAGGAAACAGATCCAGCTCACCAGCTGCATTTATGTTCTTTCTTTCTACCACTGAGCTCAAGGCAATGTACATGGCTGTCCAACCCCCCTCACACCATGTGATAGGCCAAACAGAGGGAGAAAGAAAGAGAATGAGAGAGAAATAGCCCAGTGTCACCAGTGAATTTCATGGCATCATTGGGAGTATTTTCTCACAAATCTGAGTGTAACGCTCTAGCCTCTAAAGATCGTCTTTCCTTTAACTGTCCGTAGTAGCTTTTGTTCATCTTTGTCTATGTTTTCTTTTACTTCCTTGCATATGGTAATCTAGCTGTTCCTAATTTCATAGAACAAAGACAGGAGAAGAGTAGATCAGACTCTACTGGTTGATCAATGGCTGATTTGCAGCGGATTAATAGCAGAGTTATAGCAAAAGTACCTCAACAATAATGGCAATGAAAGGCTAAATTTCTTCCTCCAAATTAGACTGCTGCGGGGGGGGGGGTTCAGAGTGAATTCCAGTTCTAGTAATGAAAACAAATGCATGCACTCAGAGTGTCCTCAGAGGGACTTTACCCTGTGTTCCCTTTCCCGTGCAGCTATTTTGCATCTGGTTCCATCTAATGATCCTCAGAGTTCTACGAAAGAAGAAACTTGGCCATAAATCAAAATTTTCTCACCCCTCTGGTGAAAGAGAAGTATACGTTCCTTACCCTGCCATCCCATTTATGGCCCCAAATGCCCTGGCACAGTTTTAGGCTATAGAGAGGGCTATTTTGAAATAGGAAATCATCCAGAAGCCCTGTTTTAAAATAGGCCTCTCCAGGGCCTAAAATCACGGGGGGGAGGGTAGAGAAAGCACGCAAGATTGCCCTCTGTGCCTCCCCTTTCTCACCCCTTGGGAGGCCACTCTGTATACCCCTGTCTTAAATCATAAACGCTGGGACAGATCAGAAGCAGGAAGCCCCGAAGGGTCAGAGAGCCACTCTGGGAGATTCTGCTGGATCTCCACAGAGCAAATATTGCTTCTTTTGTAGAAATGGAAATGATAATCTGGTCATTTCCAGTTCCTGTTTTTAATTATTCTTTTGTTACTTCAGGCTGCCTGTCCCCAAAATATTGATCAGAAATACAAACCTGTGCTTCTTAAGTGCCTCTAGAAGCATGGGTTGGAGGTCTCTGAAAAAAAAAAAATCTTAAAGACCCAAAACATCTAATCAGTTTCATTTTGTCTGTGTTCTAGAGGTGGTAGGGGCCCCAATATACTAAAACTCTCTGGACTGCATGTGTCTCTGGAGCCACAGGATTTGTACTGCTGGAACAGATAATAAAACCTAATTAAAACAAGCAAACAAACAAAAACCCTGTTGTTGCACTTGAAGTTTATAATCACACAAGAAAATGCATGAATATTAATGTAAAGAACTTGGATTCACATATGCTCTATGACAGGTTCAATCATCCAAGACTGGACTTTAGAATGTTTGCTCCTGACGTGATAAATCTGGTTAAGAACAGATCTCTGTTTTTCACGGTGCCAGGGTAGACTGGAAGCAAGACAAGTCTGCCACCAGAAGCAGACTGCTTCACATCGTTTCAAGTTAAAGTAGGCCCTGGGATCATCTTGAAATTGCAAACAAATGACTGTGAAACGTCGGCTGCAGCCTTGTTCAGTTGTATGCAGGCAAGTTCTGTTCAGACCAACAGGGTTTTATAATACTCATATGAAAAATACAATTGTCGCTACCATGTTTAGGCGAGTTCTCAGTGGGATTACCTTTCTGTTTTGAAAAAAATGCAGTTGTGATTGGATGTTGGCTTGTTTGTGGTTTTCCTGACTCAAATTCAGAAGGAATACAGCAAGGTGAAGAGCTACAGCACTTCATGAATATGAATTCTCAGCTTCCTGTTCTTTGATGTCCTCTGAAATAACTTCCTGCCGTGCTTGCCTGGTGGTTCCACAGACAGGCTCCCTGCTGCATAGTCTGGCTGGGAATTAAAATATTTTCTGCAGCTCTCTTTGGAAAGAAAGGCACAGAAGTGTGCTTTGTTGACTACCTTGGTTATACATGACCAGCTATTTTATAGCCTAATAGTATTTTCCCCCATCTCTTCTGATAGACATCCCTCATTTTGCTGAAGTAAAACATGAAAATTCCTCTGAATATCTAGGCACCATGCAGGTGTAGCACAAAATGTATTCCGTGACTGCATGTGGTTAATATCTTCCATGACCCAAATACCTGAGCCAGAAGTCCCTGAATGTATTTCCCAATAGAACCATCACAGGCTATGGATCAGTCTAAATTGCTTAATGAAAATCACTGATCCATATCAGCCTAACTGTTCCATGTAAATTGGAAGAAAGCATTGAGGCTAGAACTGAACACCCACTTAAAAAACAACAACAATACTCCCATCTGTGTCCCTTTGAAGCGTGTGAGGTTGCCACTGGGTTTGTGCCCAATAGCATTCATGTTGATAAACTATTTGTTACAACCATATTTATGTGGGAGCTACTCTGATATGTGGCTGCTGTGATTGCTGTTCTCACATTAACATGTCCCACATGGAAGCCAATATTGTGGTGAATCCATTCTGGGTTCAATTTCAGTTTTCAAAGTGGTGCTGAACCTCTTTTGAGAATAGTGTTCAACACTTTAGATAGCTCCTTTAAAGTCTAGAATAAAACTCAGCAGGCACTCCTGACAAGTCGTACATTTTGTTCTTCAAGGCAAGAACAAATAGTTTTACCATTTATCTCCTTGTTGCAAGAAAGTAGTTGAAAATTGCAGAGTTTTCAAATACTACTTGCAGCTCAGGACTTGTTCTTAACAAAACAAAACAAAACACAAAAGCATGTGGCTTTTTTCATGTTTATTTTCTGTGCAGAAAAATAACTTTTATGCATAGAAATAAGTTTCCTGTAGAGAAGAAATGCTCAGAAAGTGCCTTTAAGAAAATGCTGTTTTCTGCGTAAGAAACCTGTTTTCTGTGCAGAAAAGGTTGTGAAAACGCACGCACGCACACACAGACACACGTTTTCAGGCAAGGTAGATCCTGAACTGTTGAGATTCTCACACATATAGGATTCTCTTCATTAGTTTCCCAACACTCAAGAAATCTGTTTTTGCAACTATTTTTCAAACATTTCAAACATTATTTCCATCCATTCTCCTGATGTAAAGCAACAGTCACTACTGGAGTCTCTGATTCTCATAAATAGAAATCTCTGTGTGGGTAATGCCATGTCAAGGGGTCACTGCCTTCAGGGCAGCTGGTGTTATTTTGAACTGGGCCACTGGAGAATCATTCTTTCCACAGCTAGGAGAATTCATTGTAAATGTCCATGGCTTAGTTACTAGATGACATTCTTGTAGACATGACTTGGTCTCTCAGAAAACTTTTTTTTAAAAAACAAAATTCCACTGCTAGAATCAGAACAATCACTGAATAGGAAGAGTTTTGTGAATTGCTGAGTGATTTAGGAGCAAGAACACCAACAAGATCTGCATAGGAACAAATGAGTAGTATTATAGAAGGAACTGGGAAATAAGCAATAGAGTCCCCATGGAACTGAACTGTGTCTGGGGCTATTCTGTTCATTTAAAGGCCTTTAGTTGAATATACTGTTCCAAAAGGAACTTTCAAAAGGATGGATAAACAATGAAGTCATGCATGAGATTCAACATATTGGCAGTGTTAGGAATAGATCTTCAGTTCACGCAGACAACAATGAGGTCTGAATTCAGTTGACTACTAATGGAAAGGAATCTTGAGACTGAGGAAGATTCATTGAATAGAATCTAGGAAAGGCCAGGGAGGGAAGGAATCCAGTAGAAAGCCTTCTCACTAGCTGACTGAGAAAGAGATAATCTTCCTCCATACTGCATCTCCCTCTGTGGTCCTCTGTTGTTGTTGTGGTGGTGGTGGTGATGGTAGTGACAGTGTGCCTTCAAGTCATTTCTGAATTATGGTGACCCTAAAGTGAAACTTGGCAAGATTTGTTCAGAGGCATGTTGCCATTATCTTCTGCTAAGTCTGAAAACTGTGACTTGTCAATGATCATTCAGTGGGTTTCCATGGCTGAGTAGGTATTTCAGACTTGGTCTACCACAGTTGTAGTCCAACGGTAAAACCACTACACCTTGAGGGCTTTCCTACAACCCCCTACATCTCTTGAAATTTGCTCTGAAAGGCTGGGAGAATCTCCAGAATATGCTTTGGCACTGGCAGCTGCAATAGGAAGAGAGATCAGTAAAATGCAGAACTTCGAAACAATGAGTTATAAGCAATGCAGCTACCTGTGACAAGTAAACTTTTTTGAACTAATGAGCCTTAATAGGCTCATTAGTTCAAAAAAGTTTACTTGTTGCATGTTTCAAAAATAATTTGACAAGTGACAAGTATAGTACCTTACTGGTATAATTAAAAATGTTTTGTGGTCACTTTTAGATGTCCCACTTAAAGGAAGGGTTAGATATTTTGATGGAAACTTTTCAAGTTTTATGCCATATGTAAATCAACATAAAATGAATGAGCATCACTTACTTTTGAAACATTGCAACAAGTAATGACAGTGAATTACTTTTGAAAACCCCTCTAACAAGTAACAATAGGAATTAATAACTTTATAAATTCTGGTAAAAAATGTCTCTTTCTACCAGGTCTGTGTAGAATTAAACTGAGGGGTACTGCTACAATCAAAATAAAAGTGCTAAATCTGAACCACCAAATGTTAACACTGCATTTCACCACTGAACAATGAAATATCTACATTGAAAATGTTTAGGAAAGAGAGTGAAATTGTACAACTATACAAATATTTGGTGTGGTAATATATTAAAATACGTTGTACATTTGGTGGTCCCACTATACCAAAGATGTGCTAAGATTTAACGATGCAAATAGTGGAAAAATGCAGTTGGGGATTTACAAATGAATAAGCACTATATTTACAGCACTGTGCAGTGAATCCTGATTCCCCTCATTCTCTACTTACCAGGAAGCAACTGTTGTGACTGATGGGGGTCCGAACCCCTGTTGATAAGGTAGCAGCTGGCTGACAGTCCCACATCTTTCTCTGTGCAGTCTCCGTTGCGACAGACAGAAGGGGGCTCCCTGTCACAGTTCCTCCACAGCTGAGGGTGTGGGTGGGACCATCAGCCAGCTGCTTCCTGAATGACAGAGGAACAGACCCCCATCGATCACAGTGGCTGCTTCCTGGTAAGTGGAGATGGAGGGATTTTCACAGTTCCTACGTGTCCCCCAAATTAGGAGTTACATAGAGATTGTGAATATGAAACAGTCACAAGTGTGTAACTTTAGGTTAAATTCATTTGTAACTGCTAACAAGATTCTAGCCATCACAACTAAAATGTATAAATGTCTGGAACATCTTTCCCAAAAGAAAGATGTATTTTAGGATATAATTCATCTTGTAGTCAGAATTTCTTTGTTTGATGAATTGATCACTACCTCCCATGCTAAGCACAATTAGAATTTTAAGAGTTTTCAAGATCCCGATCTTATGAATGGTCTGGCTAACATATAAACTACTTTGGGAACTTTTCTTGATCTATCTATTTTAACTTGTGTGTTTATGTTTGTTCTCCAGTTAATATGGAGGTGGAGTGAAATCCCATGACAGATTTGGGGTGGGGCAAAATTCACAGACTCTCATTTTTACAAAGTTTTCTCCTGTCATCCACTGGCTGGCAGCCCCATAGTCTCTATGTAGTATATCTGCATGAGGACTCTGGCATAAAAGAAAATGATGGCTACTATCAGTGGTGCTCCTTAATGTGTGGTGGGTTCAGTCCTCAGCCTCAGACTTAGATTGGGAGGAGGGGATTTCAAATAGTTTTAATTGAACAGTTAATAATGGGAGACATTTAAGAGTAGTCAAATTTTTCAGGATTATTACTTTCAGTAAATCAGCCAGATAAAAAGGAAGTTTGCAGGCTTGACTAGTTATACCAGAGTGTCTTCCTCCTAGCATTCTTGGGTGTTTTTCCCCCCTTCTTTAGACTTGTAAATTATATTTATTGGGTACCTTTCAAGGCCCTTCATCCATAGAAATGTTTTGAATCATATGTTGGCAAACTGCATAGGCTAGGAGCTGATGCTGTATCTGAATCTATGACAGCTTTAAAACTATAATTTGTGAGAAGCAAACATTCTTCAGTCACTGATATTTAAGTCAATTTGACAGGTATCATTCCATTTCCTATTCTTGATTCACATCTGGTTACAGATCTCAGGCTTGCTATGCAAACAGCATTAACTTTACCTTTGCTCCTTCTCTCCTGTTCAGGGCCGAGATCCTATTACATTGAACTGTCCAACAAATATTAGTATATTAGTTGAATCAGTTTGAATGTGGTGCTGTTTAGTAATAGCCTTCATTCTGAAAAGAGAGAACCAGAGGTCAACATACGGTAATTTGTTTTAAATTGTCTATTTGTATATTTTAATAAGGAAGTCCCAGTTAAAGCTGATTTTATTGACTTCAGAATTTACACTTCAGAACTCTAATATTGCTTTATGTACAGGAAAGACATCATAGAAATTCCCCTTCAGGCAAAAATCTGCTAAAATCTGTTAAAATTCAGAAACAACTTAAGGTTGCGTCTCTCTTATCCAGAATTCTGTAATCTAAAATACTCCAAATCCAAAACTTGTATTTGCAAGGCTAGAGAGAGATGTGGCTGGAGAGAGATGAAACTGTGAAATGGCAAAAATCCATGCTTCCTGCCATTTCACAGATCTTTGTGACTCCCTCCAGCTGAACAGGTAGCAAGAGCACTGCAGCCACTGCTTTGAAGGTGGAAGCAGGCAGCTGGCAGCCCCACTGCTACCACTGTGACTACTGACTTTCCATCCACAGAAATCTTGGGTATGAAAGGCATTGACTGGGATCTGGGCTCCTGTGGTAGAAGCAGCGAAAGAGGAAAGAGGGCTGCTTTTTGGGCATGGGGCTCTTCTCCAGGAAAAGACTGGAGACAGCCACCAGCAGCCACCACTGCTGTGTCCTGCTCTAGACCTCACTTCAGCTGGGTGATGATGTTGGAGGAGCAACAGCAACAGCCATCACAGCTGCTGCTTGTACAAAGTTTGGCTGTGAACTTGGTCATACCATCTCCCTCCCTCCCACTCTTCTCTTCCTAAAGGTGGGGGAGCCTGAAGAATGCATGCCTGGTGGCTGGGGCTCACCCTTGCCTCCACTGGCACGCTATACCATTTTGTTACAGGAATCTGTACCGTATCCCAACATCCAAAAAACAAAAACAAAAAACACTTCTTGTTCCAAGCGTTTCAGATAAGGGATACTCAACCTGGTAGTTTCACTTAAATTAATAAATGGGATGGTTCACCAGTGACCTTCGTAAGGTAGATTTCCCATGTGTTAGGTAGCTCCTATTTTAAGTCAGACTGTCACAAATGTACCTTCCAAATTTGTTGTAAATCTGTTCATCTATTTTAAGGAAATTAATGGGTACCCTACCAAAGCACCTGAAAATGGATTTTGCATATGGCAGATAACCTAGGATTTAAGTCAGACCACCAAACATATCTTTCAATTTGGTTGGAATTAATCCAGCCATTTTCACACAGTGAAGTAATACATACACATGCACAAACTGAAAAATAAAATTTTAAGGATTTCGGTGGAATTCTTATGGTAGGTTTGACTTAACCAATGAGAATTAAATGGAATCAGGAACAGAACTTGAAAATGTTACTTTTTCGGATTACAACTTCTATAATCCTCTAATCAGAATAACTATTACTATAGTTCTAGAATCTATAGACCAAAAGCAAAACAAAACACCTTCCACAAGTTAATCTGATTAGGACTAATTTTTCCCATTGATTTCTGTGAGATCCAACTGGAAATAACCTAAATGCAATTGTTAGACTGAACTAGAGCAGACTCACTGAATCAATCAAATGTACATAAAAAATTCCCACTGACTCTTGTTTGGACTAGCAACTCAATTTATCCTATTGGCTGGGATTCTGGCTTTGTGTCTCCTCCTCCTTCCCAAAGCTTCCTCAGATTTGAAAATATGCTCCGGATAGCTTCAGTTCCCCTGAAATAGGGAGATGAGAACTGCAACATGTCAGGAGAATCATCAAAACTTGCCTTTTACTTTCTATCAGCAGCTTGCTCTGCTGGACTTATTTCATTCATGAAGATATACTCAGGATCCAAGGGATTGTATATGGAAAATATGGAGGATTTTGATAGGTTAATGTGTACCCTGTCTTTCCATTTCAAGTCAGAAACTACATTTTAAAAGCCATTTAATTTTTAGTATAATTTTTCCAGTTGGAGTACCAGATGACCTTAATGTGCAACAAAGGCTAACGCGATGACATGCACATGAATTCTATCAGCTCTCCTAACAGATTTCTAGCTGTTTCTTTGGGTTACCCTGGATTTTTATGGTCTGTGGTTTTTATGTTCTTGGCTTCCATCTTCTGGGGGAATGTGTGTGTGTGTGTGTGTGTGTGTGTGTGTGTGTGTGTATACACTGCAATTTTCAAAGATATTAGGAACAAGCAATGTGAAAGTTAGCTACATTATACAGGCATTAAACCAAATGATAAAGATACGTGGATTTGGGAGCTTAAGCATTTTCTACAAGACCATCCTTTTCTGGCAATTGTAAATCAGCCATATGAATTAACAATGGTATGACTTGTTGACCAGATATTGTAGACCAGATGAACTGTGGACTAAATTTGTAGTAGCTGTAGTCTTAGTGGGAATATGACATATTTCCTGCCCTCAGATGTTTTGCTGGGAGTGTGAGCCAAGCCAAGTTGTGATGTGGTATCTTGATCTTGCTCACTCCCACCTGTGCTGTGAAGAACAGATGTATTTGCTTTCCTAGAAATAGATCACATGTTGATAGCTGTACAATATGGCCCTGTTGTTTCCTATATGAATTATTGATGTGGAAAGAGAGCAGTATTCCATTTTGCTTTCTGAAATTTCAACTAAAGTAATCCAAATATTAGCGATATGTGTAATGATGATAGTGAAGTATCCTGTAAGTAAAGAAAGCCACAAACACTTAAATATGATCTACGCTTGCTCTGTAAATTGTATTTTAAAGATGAGTACTAGACATGATTGTTATCTAAGCTGGGGACTGTGGAGGAGAGGGTGTGGCATGTCAAGCTAGAACCATAGAGTCCTGGACTGAAATACTTGCCTGTTCAAAATGTCCAACTGCTCTCATTGAGTTGTGAGAATAAAAAAGGCAGGTGGAAGACCAATGTATTCCACCCTAAGTTCTAAGCTCCTTAAAGGAAGAGTGTGTTTTAAAAAAATGTTTAAAAAGGAATCTTTCAGAGAATATCTTGGACAAATGAAACAAATAGGCATTCTTTTCCTTTGTTCAGGGTTGCTAATTTCTACAAGTGCCAATGTAAATGGGATGCATTTGTCTCATAAGCATAGAATTTCCTTTGCCCCTGATTTATGTAGGTTTTATTTTCCTCTCAAGTGTATTTCTAAGCTAGCAAAGTCATTGTCTTCTCTAACCTATTGTTCAACTTTTCGTTTTTATGGAGGCACTTAACAAATAATACTGTTATGGTTACTATCTGATTGTTTGAATCATACGACACTTCATTTTGCAGAAGCCCTGCTGATTCAGTCCTCAGGAAGCCTTGATTTTTTTTATTATTTTTTATTTTTTGATGTTTGATATTTGTCAGTTAAGAAGCTTCTCTTTCAGAACTGGGATTGCTGAAAATCACATGGAGAGGTTATTTATTTGATTATGCAAATAATTTGCATGAAAAACAAAGCAAAAAGAATAGAATGCACTATAGTAGCAGTGACAACAGCAGTGGTCAAATTTGTGTGAGCTTAAAATGATGTTAATAGAGAGCACTTGGGATGCCACAACAGATTCTGTGCCTTCTGTGCAGTTCACTGGTTTTGCTCAGAGGGAGATTCTCTATCACCCTTGGCCAGCAAACTGCACAGGTGCATCTTGCAATGAATAAATTATGTGTGCCAGTGAACTAAGAACAAATGGCAAGAGGCACGCAGGACCAGAGCGGTGACAGCAATCATGTCTCTTGCTGTCAGCAGAGGAGAAGGAAAAGGGCATCACCTCTCCCTCTCCAGTTTTGCCCATCTTTAATCTTCGGTAGACTGATTTCAGGCAGCTGGAATCTTTCTTCTTAGAAAAGTCAGATACTTGCATTTCGTGGGAAGCTTTAATGGATTATCTGTTTCTTGCAGAAGTTACTTTGCGCCCTTTTTCACGTTTCATTAAAGTAAGAAGGATCTTTGTTTTAAAGTATTGTAAACAGAAGTACAGTGATAAAATATCTATTGTCCACAAATGCTCCAGTACATCATACCAGCATTCTCTCAATTAGCTATATTAACTTTCTGGAAATCTCAAAACACCATAAAAATCTATTTTAAAAAAAAGTCAGAAAATGCCACAAAAGGCATCAGGAAAAGCATTGGTAAACGTCAGGTACCTAGGTTGGCCACCTCTCCTCCAGCAGTTTCAAACTGGCTGTAAGATGCCCATTTGAATAGAACTATAAGTGTGCATATTGGCATTTGTCCAGATGTTGAGGGTTGAGAATGGCAGGATATTGACCAAGAAGGCAGCTTGGCTTATTCTTGTTACTTGTGCATCCATTACAGACACATAGACTAGAAGTTGTAAGTGGATTTGAGGAAGAAAAGTGATATGTATGATAGATAGTGTGTGCATGTGCATGCACATGTGTGTGCATGCACATATGTTTAGATATGTGCATGTCTTCTTATAGTTGAATATTGTATGTTATTTCCTGAATTTAAAACACTGGCATTGAGTTCTTCTAAGTTTGTGCCTCAAAATTCTTGAACCTATGGATCAGATCTTTTACAATATTTATCAGGGAAAGAAGAAGATGGTAATAATTTGTTTTCTTTTGACTTTTCTTCTTTGAACTTTTCTTGATGTTTATCACCTATTGCTTGCAGTGCCTGGCAAAATACACTTGGGGGTGCTTGTGTTTATATAAGACTTAGAGAGTTCCTGGCTTTTATTCTGTTTCAGAGGTGTCAGGCATTGATTAGAAAGAATGTTTTATGAAGTTTCAAGGAGGGATGTAATTCTTTGCCAGATGAGTTCTTGAAGGAAGCAACAAGAAATTTCAGCTATTTTTTTTCCAGCTGACAGAAAACCTTTGAAAATTTTGGTGTTTTCAAAGACAATTCACAGTTCAGTGCTTGTTTGGCACAAAATTTTCAATTTTGCAGATAAAACAACATTTTCTGTACAACAAAATAAGATTTTTATTATTATTTTCTAATAATATTATTAATATTTACTTCTGCATTGAAAAATGCTGTTTTCTTAGCAAAAAAGCCCCCATGTGTGAATTTGCACAGGGTAAGTCCTAAACTGTGAAGATTCTTGACAGTGCCGGATTCTTCTTATCAAGGTTTTTCAACACTTGAGAAACATGGGTTTGTTGTTGTTGCTGCTGTTGCTGTATTACCATTCTTCATTTTTTTCTAATATACTTTTCATTCCTAGTTTTGGCTGTATTTACTGGTTTCCAAAAAATCCTTCAGTTTTTTGCATCCATCCTTTTTTGTTCTCATCCTTCCCCAAAATTGATTCCTGTTGCTTTTCTCATTGCTGGCAAAGGTAATAAAAAGCAGTAAATGTCACGGTCAAATCTGACAGTCTCTCTAATGTGCCAAGTTCATTGTTCAGTGCCTTGTTCATACACTGTGCTATGATGCACTCTGTATATATATTGAGAGCACCTCGAAAACACCATGCATGTGAGATTTGAATAGGATAACAGACTAGATCATGCAGCTCAGTGCCTGGAGCTACTGAAGCAGAATAAAGTACTTGCTAATGGTGCAGAATTGATCCAATGGAGTTCAGGCTTACCTTTTGACAAAGGTTAGGTTTGCTTCATATTTCAGAAAGCAGCATAGATAAGCAATGCTATATGACAAGTTTCATCATAATATTTGAAGAACAGATGATCCTTCTTGAATATTGCCATGGAGTGGGAAACTGTCCCCTCCCTCTGTCTGTTTACATGGTTGTTGTTGTTGTTGTTGTTGTTGTTGTTGTTGTTGTGTGCCTTCAAGAAGTTTCTGACTTACAGTGATCCTATCATGGAGTTTTCTGGGCCTGAGAGTGTATAATGTTCCCAAGGTCACCCAGTGGGTTTCCATAGCTGAGCAGGGAATTGAACCCTGGTGTCCAGGGTTGTAGGGCAACACTCAACCACCATACCGCACTGGCCCTAAAGTGTACATGTTACAGTAGGTTTATTTCTGGAAAGTATGTTTCATCTTGGAGTTTCATCACACTTTGGTCCTAAGCTTCTCTTTTCAAAATTAGATACATATTACCTATAGCGGGATAGGCAACTGTTGGAGGTTAGGGACCCACACTACCACCCTAGGAGACCCAACAGCTTCTTCCGTATTAAGGAATGACTTTTTGTTTTGCCAAGCATTTACTTTTTTTTAATGATTTCCATTTTGGTGGTCCAATTTACAGATGATGTTGTTGTTGTTGTTGTTGTTATTATTGTTGTTGTTGTTATTATTATTATTTCAGGGTTAGCTGGTGAGGGAGATTTATCTGCTATCTCCTTTTCTCTCTGCTTTCCTATTCATACATACTCAGTAAGAGGCCTGGGGGTGGTTGCTATTTACCTTGCCTGTTGAAAGCAAGCGTATACAGTTACAGTGGGATTGGCTAGAGCAGAATGCTGCACTTTACCATTTCAAGGTTTGTCCATTTCATTGTTTAGTGCAAATGTGCAACTGCAACCTGTGTGTTTCTCCACCCTCCCTCACCATCTTTCCAATGCTGCTAAAAAAAACAAAGGACAAGGAGCAAGCAAGGTGGTGGTAGTATGGTGTAAAAGAGCTGTATTGCAAAAACAACAGCAACAGCAGCAACAACAACCTGTAAACACCTGTATTATCAACTCTGAATGACTTTCCAAGGTTTCAGGGAGGATTTGTTACTATTTGTACCTGAAGATTGCCAGCACACCCTAGTGATTTTTCTATCCCAGTGCTAACCAGGTCTTCTCCTGCTTAGCATCAAAATCAGACAAGACTGGATACGTTGGAGTGGTATGAATATTTACCCTTATTAAGGGTACAGAAGAGATGTGGCTGAGGTTTTTCAGCATATTACATGTGTAATTTTCAATATTCACATGGTTTATGTGGCAATTCAATCAAGTCAATGTATTTTAATTCACCATCTGTGACAAGAAATCAATACTAGGGAAATTAGGTTCTAATCTAATTAAGTTTTAATGCCAGAATATTTCTCTGAAGAACCGGAACTGGTAAATCTGATCGTTTCTGAAATGTAAATTGTTTGATTTTACATACTTTTCATACATATTTTGTTTCAGCATTCACTATAGTGTACCTTGTAGGGTTCAGAACCCCAGAACAGTCAAGTCCTAGGGAGAAATACAGCATGTTTTTCCCTTCCTTTTCTCACTGTGCGGTATCAACCATTTTGAGAACTTTTAACTGCAAAAAGCCTTTTGCAGAATGATGACATGGACGTAATTGAGTTTCATCAGTCTCTAAGGAGGAAGACTTAGAGATGATATATAGTTACTAGGAAGGCAGTATGCAGACAGACCACTGCAGTGAAATATACGATTGAACACCTGGGTGCCCAGATTTGGGTCATGGCAAGAGTGTGTTGCATAGTTAAAGAAAATGTCAGTTATACCTTTTCTTGGAGATGTCTGATTTGGCCATGTGACCTCATTTGAATCCCAAGTACTGTAACACACTCTGCGTGGGTCTGCCTTTGTAATGTGTTTGGAAATGTCAGCTAGTCCAAAATGTTCCATCCAGACTATTCAGTGTGACCTGTTACAGGCTGCATATGATTCCCTTGTTACAATAGCTTCACTAACTACCATTCTGTTTCTGGGCGTAGTTCAAAGTGCTGCTTATGACTTATTACGTCTGGCATGACCAGGGATGTAATTCTTTATTAATTTTGTTCTTGAAGAAAGCAATGAGTAATTTTAAGCAATTTTCATTCTGCTGACAGAAATCTTTGAAATAGTATAGTTTGCAAACACTGCACAAAATTTGCATTAATTAGTTCATTATTTATTTATTTATGTGCAGAAAACAGTATTTTTTCTGCCCCTAACTATGGCATTTTCTGTGCTGGAGATAGCACTTTGACAGCAGTATTGTTTTCTGTGCAGAAAATGCACAATAGTTCTGGCAATTCTACATAAAGAACATAAAGAAAATGCCCCATTCTTGTTGTTGAGTTCCAGCATAAACCGTCTGAAGCTTGGAGGCCTGAGATGTCTGTTTTAACTTATAGTAGATTTTTCCTCCATGAGCATTGCATATGGAATTAGAGTAAGTCCAAGTGCCCAATTGTTACTTCTACAGTACTCCATGTATCTGTCTCCCTTTATAAACTTCTGACAACTTCTTGATATATCAGCTATCCACAAATTACATACCGGTAGTTTAGTGAGAGACAGATGATTTCTACTCACCACCCGTTGCATTGGGATTCCCACTCATTTCCATGGAAACCTGTAACCCCAAAGGAATAAAGCTTCAAAGCTGTTTCTCTGTTTTAATATGATAGTATGCTTATTTTTTTAAAAAAAAGCACACACACACACACACACACACATAGACAGATGAGAAGGAAAGAGAGATATTTACAGCTGTATCTATGCAAAGAGATTTTCTGTGAAGCTCTAATTTTAAGACTGCCATTCCTGTGTCGCTCTGCTGTCTAAGATCAAATGCGGCAGAGGAGCACCTTATGTGGCATGTGCATACAGACCCCTTTGGTTGAATGAAACATGTACAGAAGCGGCACATTGGCAAGCAGGATGAAGGTTGTCTTTTACCTGGTCATCAGTTGTAATCTGATAATGCAGTATCATTTGGAGCAATGCCTTTGCCTACTATATTTATTTCCAGAGCAACACAGAGGATCCCTGAAGTATTTCTAGCAGGATTAGCCCCCTTCCTCCTCCTCCTTCCCCCCCCTTAGAATCCATGATGCCACTATAAAGCGTCTTTGACCACAGAATTTTTGTTCATGTTAGGAAATCATCCTTCCATCCATGAGAATTTGTAAAACTGAAAAATCAAATCACTGGAGAGTAATTGTAAATACTGAAGAAATTGACCAAGAGAGCCATTAGCCTTCAAAATATATCATAATCATAGGTGAGCTCCATAGAGAGCCTTAGCCAGAGAGACAGAACTCCTGGTGAATATGGAAGTCCCAGTATGTAAAGCCAGAATGAGCAAAGTGCAGCATGTGTCCTGCACTTTGGCCACCAGAGGTTAAAAAAAAAAATTACCTTTTTTTTTCCTTCAAAAAACAGTTTTGTCCCAAAATGTCCACATGGTGCAAGATGCACATTTCCACCACATTTGTGGCCTCATTGGGCAATTTAGGTACAGAAGAGGCCATTTTTTTTAAACAAGTGAACAGGAAATGACTTCTGCTAATTTCCTGTTGTTAAAAAGACCTCTCCTGGGCAAAAAGTGGCCCAGGAAGCCCCCAAAACATAGTGAAAATCCACCACAGCCCCATAGCCCCTGGATTGAAAATGCCCCATACCTCCTAGAGGATTTTTTGTTTTTTTTTTGGTGGGAACAGCTGGGGAGATGCAGCCCTTCAAGGTCTCCTGGGGGACTAATGCAGCCCCCTAGCCTCCCACAATTGCCTATCCCTGATGTAAAGGGAGAGGGGTAGCAATAGCAGCACCCCCTGCAGCAGCTTGGTCTTTGGATCCTCAAAGTCTACATTCATAGCAGTGGAAAATAGTACACAGGTGATCAGGTAGTGGATAGACTAAAGAGGAAAAGAATCTTGTAGAGGCTACAGAAGCCATATTCGAAGCCTTCAGCGTTTTCACTTTTAAACAGAGCTGAGAAGAATTGCCTTTCTGCATTACAACTCCAAGAATCCCCCAGCTAGCATGGCCACTGACTGTGTTAATTTGGGAAATACTGGCGGTTGTAGTCAGCTATGTTTTTAAAAGTGTGCATATGACACAAACACAGAGAAATAGAAACATCTATGATGGCATGTCAGTGAAGTGATGAATGCAGTCCAAGGTTTAGTCCTAACTTTAAAGGCATTATCTAAGGTGCTGAACCGTATTCGCAAAATAGGTTTAGGATGTTGGAATACTTTGAAATATGCACTAAAACCTGGCGCAGATTCACTGTCCCACTTACATTGGAGCCACTAGCTTCTACTGCTTTTGAGCACAGAGTTTAGTAGGAATTGCTTTAAAACCCAATGGTGTTAGCCTTATATTACAAAATACATGCATTTTTAGGTGCTCTCTGAGGCTAAGGGCATAATGGCAGCCCTGAAAACCATCTTTTCTTTGGTGGAGTATTACTGCATCCTTAATAAAACACATTTATAAATGCCTTTAATAGGTCAATAGGTCTCTGATGAAACAATAGTTATAGTGCAAAACTTGCTTTCATGTGCACTCTTGGCATCTCTTATGCTTCGTATATCTAACAAGTAAGAAGTTCATATTCAGATTTTTCTCCCTCCAGGTTGTTAGTAAAGATGTTTATGTGCAGGTCTTGCATAGAGGCTTCAAATTAACATTTTCTTATTACTTCTCGGCTCTTTGATTTATTTTCTTTTGGCAGGAATAGCAAACACACGAGCCAAAGACTGAACGTTAAAGGTGTTCATATTTTCTATAGCAGTTACATTAAGGGGGAATCAATGGTATTTCCAGTTTAATTTATGCTAATTGCATAGATGGTATGGGTTTCTTATTTTGCCTGACTTAAATATACCTTTGCTTTTATTTCATGTATTCAGCTAGGGATAATGTGAGGTGATATGCTTTTGGTGTACTTGTGATTTTTTTTTTAATCTGCTCCATGTTTCTGCCATTATTATGACAGGCTACTCTTGGGTTGGCTAGTGTACTCTTAAGCCAAATGCTATGTCCGTACTGCTGATTATTGTCGTTGTTGTTGTTGTTGTTGTTGTTGTGTGCTTTGAATTTGTTTCTGATTGATGTTGACCCTAAGCTGAACCTATCACAGGGCTCTCTGAGGCTGAGATGGGTTTCTATGACTGAGTGGGGAATTGAACCCTGGTCTCCAGGGTTGTAGCACAATCCTCACACCATTACACCATACTAGCTATAGTCTGCTAGTTACTTATATCACTCCAAAATAGAAATGACATACTGCTGATTGTGACAAACCTGATGGGAGGGGGTCTTGACAACGGAGCCTCCTTGGCAACTGAAAGTGTTTAAGCTGATTGGCTGGTGAAATGGAACCTTGGATGGCCCAGGGGAGGGGCTGGTGGAAAGAGGAAAATAACGGATTTCAACTGTCTGGTGTGTGTTTGAAGGGGAGTGTGATTTGTGGTGTGTTTGGGGAAGGTTGGAGATTTGAAGAGCTCTGTGGGAGAGAGAACTGAGAAATTGGGTGTATGAGAGATAGTGAATGAATTGAGAGAGAAGAATGGTGTGCTATTTATAAACATTTAGATACAAGACATATTTAAAGCAACAGTGTTACAATAAGTATTTGAAGTTCTGTGTTCCTTAAAACAGTATCCCAGAGTCTCATTCTGAGTCCTGGAATATACATGCTGCCAATAATATCATCTTGACCTTAGTGCCAACAGTACCACAGTCTTGGAAAATATAAATCACTGCTGATCCTTACATCTGGGAGAAGGGCAGATTTAGGGAAGGCAATAAAGGGGGAGAGTCCTGAAAGGAAGAAGCCAAGGCGGGACAAGAGTGAGGAAATGACTGAGTTCTCAGAGAGGGAGAACTAAGGAAGACCAATTTGTCCTGGCCCTGGCTTGATTCAGAGATCTCCCTGGCTGTTCAGTTCTGATCAGAAAGAGGTGTCAGCCTGGGCAGGCCTTGAGTGCGAGTCTTAGCTGCGCCTTTCGCACTCAGCACTGACAGATGGTGGTCCCCCCCCCCGCATTTTAACACTGATTACCACATTTCTCTTTGGGAGTGATTTATATAACATTTTAAAGCTATGTTGCTTGAATCAGTTTTATTTTAAATAAATCAGTGATTTTGCTGTGCACCACAGAAACAAATTTCATATGTGCACATATTTAGTTAAATGTGTCATTATATTTAACATGCATGCTTTAAAAATGGGAATAGCAGCCACAAGTGTTTTGTGGGGGCTGGTAATTCTCAAGATTTAAGAAGACAAGAAGGGAAAGCTTTAATACCTTGCTCCCCTGGGGAATTCTCAATAGAAGCTGGCTGAACTCTCCTACTACTTGCCTCAGCAGCTGTCTGCAGTGGCAACCCATTCACAGTGCCTGGGTCTTAGAAAGAATCCCTCAGAGCTAGGTATTTGTGGGCTGTCTGGTTGTTTTATTATTGAAGGATTGCTGGAGTAGCAGTCCAGAGCCTGGTAGTGTTTTTCTCTGCAAAGCTGAGATAGCCAGTTCCTGACTGTGTCATTTGCAGGTTCTTTACCTTGTCTACTGGGAAGGCCAGCCCTGTATCCTATAAAGCTGCTGTTTGCACTATGAACACATTCTCCATCTATGTTTTTCATGTGGTATCTGGTTTGGTTCTAGGGACAGTGAGAATAGCAGGCTGGGGATAATGAGTTGTAGGCATTTTATGATTTGTGTTATATTATTTAAAAATGCCATAGTTAAATCTTCACATCTTCATAATGAGTAATCCAGCCTACTTTTAAATCAGCACTTTCTCATTCTGGCTGTAAATTCTGCTACACTTAGGTTTTAGTGAAACTAATCAGACAACCTGGTTATCCTTTTTACATATTTTCCTAATGTCTTGAGCTGAAAACATAGCCTATACGTTTGGAATGGCATAGATAATGCCTCCAGAAGGACAAACTAGATATAATTATTGTGAGGGTTGTATAAAGTTGATAGCAGATACATTCCTTGATCCTGGGTAGATTTATTAGGATGTCCTGGACTAAGCATAGATATTCTGCTCCCAGTTTTCTTTTGCTCCTGGGAAGGCTTGGTTAGTTGGACTCTCCCCTTGGACAGGGAGAGAACTACAGAACCATAAAGCCTTTATCATTTAAGTATCTGAAGAGCCTTCATTTTTACTTTCTCAGATGCTTAAAAATGCAGGCTTTATAATTCTGTAGTCCTTTCCTTGTCCAATGCCACAGGCCAACTGTTCTAGCATTTCCAGATTCACAATAGAAAATCTGGTGAATATTGTCGGAGGAGCCTACATTCTTATTTAGCTGAAATACCCTGCAGGCATCAGACCTTATCTGATCTCAGAAGCTAACCAGGGTCAGTTCTGGTTAGTATTGAGAAGGGAAACTGCCAGGGAACGCTAGGTGCTGTCAGGTATATTTCAAAGAAAGGTAATAGCAATCCACCCTATGAAATGGGGTCAACATATATCAATAGGTAAGAGGGAAGGCACATACCATTACTACTACTACCACCACCACTACCACTACATTCTTATGTACAAAGTCTTCAGGCCTCTAAGCATAACAGCCTGTCATAGAATTGCAGTGCTGATCTGCAAAAAGTGGAAAATTTTATATTACTGACTTAATTTTGTAATAGTGTATTTTGGCGTGTAAAGAAAGAAACAACAGCATCATGCCGACACTAACAAAAGATCTGAAAATAGGAATAGCTACACATTGACATAGCTGATATTAATGAAAGTAGTACCACAAATATATTTTTTATGTGTAGGATCTCTATGAAACTTCCAACAATTCTCTCCACTTGTCATAAAAGTGCTTCTCAAATTTGAGCTAAACATGAAACATATTTAAAACCTGTATGTCTTGGCAATCCAATTACAGTATTTATAGAAAGATTTCATCTACCGTTTTAGAATCCATGAACCTGCTTGACTCTTGCATGTAAGACATACATGTGTGCACTAATGTAAAAACATTTGACTGTATAAATAATCTTTTTTCCAGTTGAGGTCTCATATTATTATTATAAGTTCTCTTGCCTTCATTTCTTTCTGCTTTTGAAGAGGACCATATTTTGCCATTCTCTTAGAACATGTCCGATATATGATAAAATTAAAATAAAAAATTAATTACTATTTTAGGAATTCAATCTTATACCCATTAATTTGACAATGCTCTTTATGTACATACTAAGGATGTGGGTAGTGGCTTAACATTTCCTCTCTCTATATATATAAACTGG
Source organism: Ctenosaura bakeri (assembly GCA_948474755.1). Taxonomy (NCBI): domain Eukaryota; kingdom Metazoa; phylum Chordata; class Lepidosauria; order Squamata; family Iguanidae; genus Ctenosaura; species Ctenosaura bakeri. The sequence continues at coordinate 27,721 of CAOLHI010004055.1, forward strand.
TATGGATAAAAACTCTGATATGTATGTTTAGTTATAATAACTACAGTACTGAATTATATAGTTATACTGTGGGCAACTATGCAGAGAAACTGGCAAATCTCTCTCTCTCTCTCTTTTTATCTCTAATGCACTATACGTGAGTTACAGAGATGAACAAACCCTTTTTTCTTTTTTCTTTTTTTGTGGTGGTGGTGGGAACTCTTATTTTTTGTAACACAGCACTTCCCCTCATCTCTATGAGCTGTTGCTGTCAAACTAAAGCTGGCATCCTGTAAGTTAGTGGTGAGGCAATGGATAGGTAAATCCCATTGGTTGAGTGGGTCTGCTTTGCTCAGGATTAATAACAGGATTTAATCCAAAGCCTAAAGCCCCAAGTTCATTTACCCTTAAGAGAACAGCCCCTTGCATGAGCTCCTGATTTCCAACATATCAGAAATGGTGGCAGGGGAACATAAGAATGGAAGAACCAACCTTCCTCTTCTCATTTACTGCTGCTAGACTGGAGGGACAAATGTTAATTTGAGAACGGGCCTAACAGGGATGGACAAGTAGAAAGAAAGCTGGAATAATATCTACCTGGCAAGCCAAGAAACCCTTCAGATTTCCAGAGCTCAGTTCTCATTAGACACAGACTTACTCCCCGTTTGGAGGATGCTTTCATAATATTATGTTTGCACTCTCTAAATGAATAATGTTGAGTAAAAGGAGGGAACAATAACAGGATAATACCTTAGTATGACAGGGCCTACTTCTTTCTCTCTCAGACTGATATGGCAGTTCCCCTACCTGATAAGGCCCCCTGTCACTTCACATATACCTCTGCCTCCCCACTAATAACACCACTTTTGTGTAAAAGGGTATAGCCTTTCAATGGTTATTTAGAACCCCTTTATAGTTCTATGGTAAAGTATTTTCTTTGTGTCTTTAAATACTGTATACCATTCAGCCAAGTCAGTATTTATAAAAATAAACTGTAATATCTATTAAAATAACATACAGAACAAAGTATTGGAGTTCATATGCAAATTAAAATTAATACAGTTCTTCAGAGTGCTTTTAGTCAGTTTCCTTATATCTTTAAATTCTCCTATAAGTATGAGGCCATTTCTGCACTGCACTGTTATAGTGCTATCATTCCACTTTCAACATCCTATGGAATCCTGGGGTTTGCAGTTTAGGGAGGGGCATTTAGAATTCTCAGCCAGAGAGCTCTTGGGCCTCAGTAAACTCCAAACGCCAGAATTCCACAGGATGTTGAGAGTGGAATAATAGCACTATAACAGTGTAGTGATAAGAGAAACAAGAGAAAGTGGGAGATTGGGTGAGGGACTCAAATGTCACAATAGTGGCCCTTTTCGCATGGGCTTTCTCTCGCAAAATAGCCCCGTGAGCCTCAGGGGAGTGGGAGCGTCGCTCTGCGCGACGCACTCCCACTTCCGCGGCGCTCATGGAGCTGAAGCGGCACGAGCGCGGATTTTTTGATTTTCGCCTTGAAGCGAAAATCACCCGCGCTCGCACAATGCTCCCGGCGCCCACGCGCACTTACCTGCTGTGTGGAGCGTTGGGGAGGCGGCCGGGTCGCGCTTCCTTCCCTCCGCGGTGCCTACATCTCCCACAGGCCCCTGCAAAAGGAAGGGGCGGGGCGCTAGCGCGACGGACACGCCAGCAGGAAGCGCCTGCAGAAGGAACGAGGGGGAAGCGGCAGCCTCCCGGAGGAGGCTTCTCGCGTGAGACGCCCTCCCCCCTCGCGCAAGAAGCTACAATGCGAAAAGGGCCAGTGTTAACTACCATTGACCTTTATATACTTCTGGATCACTTCTCTAGGATGGAACTTGGTGTTGCCATGTGCTAGTATGCCTCTTCTTACCAGGCAGGAGATTTACTACTGACAGTAGATTTTAACTCCTGAGACTGAATTTAATGTGTGGATTAATCTTGATTCAGTGGGGTAATAAAAGCTATTGAAGCTTAGGTGGAATTTCTACAAGGACTCGAGATCTAAATGATGCAAAAATAAGCCACATGTGCCATTAAAAGAATAGTAACCAGTGCATTTCAAAATCTTTAGAAAGAGCATATGAAGATTTACAACAAACAATTTAACATTTCCATTCTCATATCTGTTCCATACTTTTTAATGGTATTTTCACAGGTGAATGTAATACTTTGAAATACTTATCAGTTAACTCATCAGTTAATAGTATAATTTTACACTTTTATTATGATTTTTCTTGCTGTAGAGACATAAATACCATTTAACTGGTCAGGTATGTATTAAATATACCTTTGGTATTAAAGAAAAATCCATCACAGACAAATTATACTAAAATATACACCAAATTTCAATAGTTGGTTATGTCTAAATTGTCTATTCCTCATTTTACTTAATCAGGATGTCTTAGCTCTTTTTGAACACTGGTATAGTAACTACTTATGTAACATTCTTAGAATTAAAAATTGCAACTAATATGGCATTTATGTTAAATAGCTTCTTCATGTCCAAACTCAACTAGGAAACTAGGTCATAGAAGATGTATTAAAAACAGGGATTACAGGAATGTTGACATTTCTATGTCCAAAACTGTATAAGTCATCAGAAATCATAGCTTCTGCCAGTAAGAGAAATGTTTCCCTGCTAGTTTCTTTGTGTGGTAATTTTTAATGTAGGATTCTTTTGCATTGAAACTGCCTTGCCTCTCTAACACGGACAGCAGAATGGCACTGTTGATGGGTAGTGTCTGCATGACATTGAGAATGTAAAGGTGAATGAGCCGTTAACAGTATAGTTAATGCTAATGAAACCAGTAATGTTTTACTAGGACAGAAGTGATGTCATGGATGGAACCACCCCAAGACATTTTGCTGCTTGAGACAAAAGACAGCACAAATACTCTCTCCTCAACAATCCACATACATAAGCCAAGCAGATCAGAAGTTGAGTCTTATTTAAATCCTGGTTGCTGGGCAGCATCTCCTGTTGCAGCCAAAAGCAGCAGGCCCATCTACAAGACAATGGGAAAACTATCCTGAATACACAGTCCTGTCCTCAAAGATCTTGGAGCAGCTCTGTACCTTCAGCATTTGCTGCCCAAAGTAGCTACCAGGAAATACAATGCTGTTTGGTGGGGAATAGCAGCTTCAGTTTATGGAAGGATCTGTCTTGGATACAGGATCATGTTTGTATGACAGGATCACCATTTTCCCAGGTGGATTGTAGATCATTAAGGATAGATCCTCAAGAACTGTAATTAATCAAAAGAGGATATGCCCTTGTTATTCTCACTGGGCTGTTCTATAAGTAGTCTCCCTTAATTCTCCTTTTGGTTGTGTCACTCTGTTCGCCTTTCTTGAGTAAGCATTGTTGGTTCAGGAATGTTTTCTTGTACATTTTTCTTGTATCCATTCATATGGTGTCCTGTGATTAACATATAAAGCATAAGAAACTATCTTATATTGAATCAGGCCATGGATCCAGTTGGCCCAGTATTGCCAATTCTGACAAGCATCAACTCTCAAGAAGTTCAGGCCAAATTATTTCCTAGTCCTACCTGGAGTCTCCTAGTGGTCCTTGGTGATCTTCCATCCAAGTAGCAATCACCCCAACACAGTTTAGGTTCTAAAATCAGACAGTATCAGATGTGCTCTGGGTGATGTGGTTGCCTTCCTTGTATTATCTGGAGGAATTTAAATAACCATAATAGTATTTGGGCTTTCCTATATAAAGTCGTCTTGATATGGTCTTCATAAAGTTGTACTAAGATGTTCCAGAAAATGAATTCATTGTGTGGATTATGAGACGATTCATTAAGTTTTGGTGGAATTTCAGTAAGGCTTCCTTAGTACAGATCTAAGGTATACATATCAAATAGTGTGGTGCAGCAGTTTAAGTGTTGAATTAGAACTGTGGGAAACCAGAGTCTGAATCCCCATCTGGCCACAGAAACCCACAGGATGACCTTGGGCAAGTCATACACTCTTAGCCCCAGGTGAAGGCAATGGCAAACTTCCTCTGAACAAATCTTGCCAAGAAAACCGCATGATTGCTTTGCCTTAGGGTCGGCATAGTCAGAAACAATATTGAAATTAGAACCTCAAGAAACAAAGCTAGGTACAATATGGCACAGGAGAACTTGAATCTTTGGGCTGTTATGGCCCTTTGCTGCTGTTTAGAGCTGAAGGCATTTGTGGCGTTTGGTATTATTTTTTGGTGAACTTTGATGCAAATTGACATGATCCGCACCTAATATAAGGTTCAGAACATTGTTGCCATTTGGTTTTCATACTTTTCTAAATTCTTGATGTTGCAATTCTCTACTCAGAAGAGTACCAAAATGCTTCTTAAAAATGCACATTTTTAATTAGAAAGAAAAGGAATATTTTCTTAGACAGTATTTCAAAAATGTGTAATATGTACTTACAGTAGAATTTTAAAGTTTTTATGTTAACATTACATTAAAAAAAAGTACAGTAATACATCATGTACAACTGGAGTGCCAGAAGTTGCCTCTCCATGAACTAGATGTGCATGACTTAGATAAGAAAAGATGGAAGAAATCTAGTTGTGGTTTGCTTTCACATTTGTCTATGTTCTAGTGCTGCTACTACTACTACTAAAGTTTTTCAGTTAGTCTCTTAAATCATTTTTCCCTTCTGAGTTTTTACTTACTCAAACCAAATTTGAGGAACTATTCTCTAAATTAATACTATTTGTAAATTATAAATGCATATGTATTTGATACCTTCTGGAGGAAACAGCAACAGCAATTTGTGTGGTGTTTATCAGCTTCTAAGCAACAGGTGCTTGCTTGCACTTAGAATACAATTTTTCTTTGTCAGTTCCAAATACTATTTGCCTTTTCTATTGTCTCTTCACTACCCCACCGCATTTTCTGATTTTATTTCTTCTTTTTTCTTATTATACTTCAAGTGTATTGTGTTACTGTTTTGTTGCAGTTGTGCAACAGGAATTTGAGAATGATATTCAGAATGAGTGGGAATTATGTCTTGAATTTGAGTTTGATCCAAATTTACCAAAATTTGCAAAAAATGGATGTGGCGGAATGTGAAAGTCACAGATTTACTACTGCCTGCTCATGGGCAAACCCTCACCAGCTTGATTTAGAAGTAAAATGGCAATTAGAAGTGACGTTGATGACCATTTGAGCTAAGATCAGTCTTCCACCCTGAAAGTTCTAAACAGACTTGTAAAGTGCATTCTGCATATGTGTAGAATAGCTTTTTCCATAACAGAATGGGCACAATGTTCAGATTTCTGCTCTGAGCCAAACTGGGATCTGTGGGTTCCTCAGGTTCTGTTTTGTCCCCCATGCTGTTTAACATCTACATGAAACAGCTGGGAGAGGTCATCCAGAGTTTTGGGGTTCAATGTCACCAATACGCTGATAACACCCAACTCTACGTCTCCTTTCTATCTGATTCCAAGGAAGCTATTTCACAGTTATAGATTCACCACTTCTTTGACTGGTAAGAAGTTCAGGGGGGCAGTGTTTACCTTTGTTTTTCTTTGAAAAAAAATGTTACTGGAGATTTGTGGAAGTTATTAAATACTGAAGTTTCCTTAAAATTACTGTATTCAAGCTGAATATTAATAGAAGCACTGCTAAACCCCCAAGTGCTGCTATTTATATCTCCAAAGAGAGATCACTCTTGTAGCCCCATATTCTGTTAGCTTTGGGATCTCGGTGCTCATCTCAGTTATCTGTTCTTCTTCTCCTTGGTTTCAGAAGCCTAGCTCCAATTGTTTGTTCTCTTTCTGTTATGAAGAGGGAGAGATGAGGCAAGAGGAAGAGTTTTGGAGTGGCTTTCACCACCCATTGGTGTCCCAACTGTTTTCTAATGATCGTGGGTTATTTAGCTGTAATTTGTCTAACAAAAGATGAATGTGGTAGCTTGCTGTTTATTCCTTCTGGACTCAATAACTCTCTCCTGTTCATACCCCTAAATTTATAGTACTATTCTGGAAAACTGTTTCAGGTAAGGATATGAGAAAGAGTCATAAAGATGCATGAAACTGCATAAGCATTCCGGTCAGGTATGGATGGCAACCTTCTCAGGGGTTGCTGCTTTAAATTAGACCACATGAAGGCTGTGTCCATGTGGAGATCCATTTTTCCGAAAGAACTAACCAGGGCCTTTCTGTCCTACACTGTTATAGTGCTATGATTCCACTTTCAACATCCTGTGGAATTCTGGGATTTGTAGTTTACTGAGGCCAAAGAGCTCTCTGGCTGACAATTTTATAAGCCCCTCCCTAAACTGCAAACCCCAGGATTCCACAGGATGTTGAAAGTGGAATAATAACGCTATCACAGTGTAGTGCGGAAAGGCCCTGACTTTCAGCAGGCCATTGCAAATCACAAGTCAGTACATTTGGATTGTATGTCTTTCTGTCTGTCTGTCTGTGTAAGAAGACTTCCCAGTGTGGCAAGTCATTGTGGACAAAGAGCTTATTATGTACAAGCAGCTGCCATAGAGAGGAGACATTTTGGCTTGTTAGCTCATGTCTGGCTACAGTCATGTTACAAAAAATTCATCTTATTCAGCTTTTTTTTCAAACAGTCTTGTAAGTTCTATTGGTTTCAACAGAGTTTTCTTGCAAAGTTTGATTGCAAATATGTGAAATATGTATTTTTAGGATTAGAGCATTTGAACCATGAATCTGAACTGTCGCCTGACCCTAAGCAGCTTTTTGAGAGAGAAGTATACAAATTTAGTAAACATTAGACAATATGGCATTTGGAGCTGGAATGAGTTTACTGTTTTTAAAATGTATTAAGACTTTTATCATCTGTTAATGAAATTCCTGAATACTAAATTTAATAAACACATGATGGATTGATGACAGGTAAATCAAGGTAAACCAATACAATGATAATGATAATATTGTAAAAACATCATCCATAATGTATTTGATGTATTGCTGTAGTACCGCCTCGATCCGTTGGTAGAGATGGGATATTATTATTATTATTATTATTATTATTATTATTTTTTCCATTTAAATTGGATGGGTTTTTTTTAAAAAAACATATGAATATTATTTGGATATCAACGGGCTTTATTTTGTGTCTTGCTTTTGTTGTTGTTGTCATCGTCATTTTTTGCTGCTGCTGTTGTTGAATAATTTGATATTGCTTGATTTGTTTGGAAATGCCACCCAGTCACTGATTGTTTTCTTCATCTGTAGTTCCTACTGCAAAGTACAAATTGTTATGACTGAAACTCAAAATTAGAAAATTAAATATTTAGTATCAATAAGCATAGCACATTTAAATGTGTGTCACTTTTTCCAGTGTGCTAAGACATTTTACACAAGCTGTGAGAGATCTAATTTTTCTGGTTCTTCTGGGTTCCTAGGGTACATGTGGAAGGCCAATTTGCTATGTATTGGTAGCTGCCAAGAATCTTCCCATGTTGGTTGCATCTGGTAGGAAGCCAAATTTCTACAGTATCTAGACATACAATGAAGTTATTTTGACTACTTCTGTAACCAATCAGCATGACTATATTTCAGTTTTCAGGGAATATAGATTTCAGTGAATTTTCAGAGACAGTTGTATGTTTTAGAGCCAGCTTGTTGTAGTGGTTTGAGCACTGGACTATGACCCTGGAGGCCAGGGTTCAATTTCCTGCTCAGCCACAGAAACCCACTTGGGCATGTCACATACTCTCAGCCCCAGAAAACCCTGTGATGGGTTTGCTTTAGGGTTACCATAGGTTGGAAACAACTGGATGGCAACGCAACCACAGCAACAGCAATGTGCTTTTACAACTTGAAAGTATTACAAGGTTGTACTGGCAAGAGGGTGTGTGGTAGAATGTGAAAGTGACAGGTCTGCTCATGCCTCACAGTGGGCAAATTCTAACCAACTTGATTTAGGAGTAAAATAGGAGTTTAATGTGCCATTGGTGACTATTTGAGAAAATATCAGTTTTCTACCACTGTAAGTTTTAAATGGACTTGTAATGTGCACTCTGCATATGTGCAGAATCTCATTTCGCATTGTGAATTAGCCTATAAAGGGATGTCTGGTAGAAATTACGTTCAGATTTGTGCTTTGAGCCAAATAACTACAAACTTTGCTAGAAATGTGATGGTCATTCTTAGTAAGTTACTTTTCTGGAGTAGCCCAGAAATATTGCTACAACTCTGTAAAAGCTCGTTAAAATATTCACCCTTGGCTTGTACACAATTCACTTTTTTAAACATTCTTTTAGACTTCAATTCTGAAAGAAACTTGAATTTAAGTTATTTCCTTCACCGAATTCTTGGAACTTGTACTCTGGGATGTTTTGGAATGAAAACCATTCGTAGAATCTGGGGATATTGAAATAGAACCAGATCTGGCTCAAGATGTTTTGCTGCCTCAGATGGAGCAAATGGGCACTCTACTCTCATTTGTATATTTAATAGAGATGTAAATAATGATTCAGAATCTCCTTATCCATGATGAGAAAAGGTGTCTTAGCATATAGAGAAACACGATGGAACTCACCTGCCATAAGATTTTTTGTTATGGAATTTTGTGAAATTTTTTTGGTTTTTTTCAGAATTTTTTTCACAATACAAAAAACATTGTTTTATCTGGATTTTTTTCCTCTTTTTTGTACAAAACTACTTTTTTCATTAAAAAAGTTTTTTTGCATGAATAAGTATTTTTCAAAAAAATATTGGAAGTGCAATTTAAACAAAATGTCCTAGAGGCAGCTACTTCTCTCTGCATACTGTTTGGGGTGACCCTGAACATTCTAGAAATCTATTTTCTGACTTTTCTTAACTGATGTGGTACACTGAATAGACGTCTTACATTTTTTCCCCTTTCTTCTATTTAAAGAGTATGAAACAACTTTGGTTCCAGTTCACTTAGTTCAAGTTGACTATTGAATCTATGTTACTACTATGCAGCAAGAATCTTTGTTGATTTGCTATGCAGTACATTGTCTTTCTTCACAGCTTTGATTGTCTGTCAGATTGTGGTACGTTATAGGTTATAAATTTACTGATTTGAGAAGAAATAACAGCTCAAAAAAAGCTTCTCCATATTAGGTAACCCACAAAAAGTTGGCATGGACCAATAACATGGAAGCCCTATGATGAAGAGATTCTATCATTCTCCCTCTCAAATCTGAATACTTAGGCACAAAAAAGATCAATCTCTGCTAATGATGAGAGGTTACAACATTTGGAGCTTTTTACGTGATATCTATTTAGTTTAGGAACGAGGTAAGTAAAGGAGGCTATGATAAACATAGACAAAATGATGGATGGCATACAAGAAATGCACATAAAACTTTTTAAACCTTTCCCATAATACTAAGACCCAGGGACATTCAGTGAAATAAATTGTGGTCACCAAATTAGCTGGCTTTAAAAGAACTGTTAGACAAATCTATGGATAATAAGGCTATCAAGTCAATATTTTCTGCCTCTGAATACTAGCTCTGGGGAAAAGCAGCAGGAGAGGGAAGTTATCCTCATGGTTTTGGGTTCCCATCTATTTGGGATCAGGATGCCCCACATGATAGGCCTTTGATCTGAACCAGCGTGACTCTTCTTGCAGTGATCTTAACCAGTTATGAAGTTGAGATAAACTTTTGAAATTAAATGTTAATGGGTTTAAAATCCATCTTTTGAGTGTGTAGTATCATATTTAGTGCAATGCTTCTCAAACTGGTCACCCATGATGCTAATACTTAATGTTTTGTATTACCAGATCTCAAGGCTTGGGCCTGACTCTTAGGTCCATTCCACAGGACTTCGTTGGGGATGGGAGAAGGATGGGACCCAGAAGACAGTTCTGCATCATGTCGCCTGGGTCCCATCCTTCTCCTCTCTCCACATAGTGCAATCATGCCGCAAATCATTGACGAGTTTTCCCCATCAATGAGAGGTGATTGCACCACCGTCCTGCACTTATTTAGCTGTGGAGGGTCAGGAAGCGCAATGGGACAGTACCCATCTGCACTGCAGAAGCACGAGGTGTGGTCATCATGCCTCCTGCACTCCTGCAGGCAATTCCCACGTGCCTCCTGCATTTGCGCACGCAGTGTGGAAGTGAGCACTCCTGTTGTGCTCCTCTCTTGGGAGAACCTCTACAGAGATCCCTGCAGGACACTGCTGGGATCAGGTAGGGTGCGGAAAGGACCTTAGAGCTTGACCCTCTCCTCTGGGCCACATAGTGAAAGGAGAAACCTAAGGGCAAGAATGCTGTTTGAAAAATATATATTTTTAAAAATACAGTGGGTCCCCAGTGTCTACTAGACTAGTATCCGCAATTTCACTTACCCATGATCTACTCTAGGGTTGTGGCTATGCTACCAGCTGGCATCCTTGCTCTGTGCAGCTTGGCTCCTTACACCTCTCGTGACTGAAGAAGGAGTCTCCCTCCATCCTTGAAAGAGGTACATGTCGAGGTGCAACTGGACTTCCTGCACCTCTCAGCCAAGGAAGGAGTCTCCCTCCATCCCTAGTTGAACGAGGTGCAAGGTAAGGTGTAGCTGAGCTTCCTGTGCTCTCCGGCTGAGGAAGAATATGAACACTCCTTACTCAGTGGAAAGAGGCACAGAAAGCCTGGCTTTGCAAGTCCACATTACTCTCTCAGCCAAGGAAGGAGATGGACATTCCTTTCTTAGCCATGAGAGGCACAAGGCTCTGAGTGGCCAGGTCTCCTATCAGATTTGACTCTAAGGGAGGGGGCTGCTCACGTAGCCTTGCCAGGAAGGAAGGCAAGAAGGAAGGAGGAGCTGGACAGTGGATTTGTCTCCTACCATCACTGCTTTGCCTGACCCAGGCAATATAGCAATATACCAGTTTTCCAAGTTTTATTACCATCTGCATTAAGTCTGGAAATATATCCCTCGTGGATATGGGGGACCTACTGTTGTGAGCTGCTGGCCCTGCTGTTTTAGGCTGCTTTGAAATGTCTACTGTAAACTTTCCAGGAGGCTTGTCTGGCCATCTCCTCCTCCTCCCCTCCTAAGGTTTATCAAATTGCAGCTGACACTAGAACTTAGTGGGAAAGAGCGCGCCACTTGGAGGAATACTGCACTGCTTCTGGGATTACTGAATATGGGACTATGGTATTGGTCATATTTCTTATTTTATTACTGTTCCAAATCTGTTTCCACTCTTCTTACCCTGCTTTACATTGCTAAAACCTCAGTACAATTTCTTCCTTGATCTGAAGAACTTAAAGGTCTCTTTCTTTCCCTTTGCCTCCTGTCTTCACTTTCACCCTACATTTCCTGCCTACAGAATGGGATTAACATTGTCTTTTGGGATTTCATTTGGGTGCTGTGAGCGCTGAATTGATTATGGCAAAATAAAAATTGTTAGTTGTCAGCCACTATTGGCCCAAAAACTTTGGGAGATGCTTGTAATGTTATATGAGGTATCTATCATCAAATATACATGATACCATCACAATACTTGCTATCACCCCTAAAGATATTCATAAAAAATGTAAAAGCTCAAGATTTTCTAATACATTTTATTAAATGTATAATTAATTTCTGGTACTTGCTGGTGTAGGATATTAATTATTGAACTAAGACTATAGCATGTTATAGAAATTAGATATTTTGTATGAATGGGAGAATTACAGTTTAGAAAGGAAAACTCAAAAATAAAGATAGTGAGCCTTCATCATACAAAGTACATCATAGTTACTAATCTGACGACTGAAGAAATATTGTTTCAGAAGGATAGTTTACTGTAGTGTGATTTTGCCAGTTGTGGAGTCCATAAGTGACTGGCTTCAGAATACCTACAGAAGTGGAGGGCAGGCAGTTCATATATCTCCTTCTGCATGCAGCTTGCACTGGAAATTACTCAGTATGCATACTGAATTCCAGTTGTGTGATTGCCACAGATATGGGGTGAGCTTTGTGTAGTTTAGCTCTCAGCAAACTGTCTCAATTGCTTGTGATACTCCAATGTACACAGAGCTCAGCATGAAAAGGAATCAGTCACATGATTTCTTCCCCCCTCCCACCCCAGTGCACAGCTGGAGATGGAACTCAGCGCAGGCTGAATATATCCTGGCAGCCTCTGCACACTGAGGGAACCATTAGTATTCTTTCTGTGTCATTGATTTCAGGTGAGTAAGTTTCTAGCAAGAAGTCTTGTAGCTGTTGAATTTAATGTTCAAAGCCTAAGGTTGGTGATGTTAGGGCAGTTCAAACTAAAATAGTAGTATCAGTCAGATCAGTCATTGGGATTTTTAAAAACATATTGGAATTAATATTAATACATTTACTAGGCAGACATCTTTTGGAACTTTCCACTTGTAGATTTTCTTAAAGGCTAAGATCTAGATGATTACAGAGATCTGTGGACATTAAACCAATTTTATGATTTTGTTTTGCTTTTTGTTTTACCACCTGCTTAATTTGGACTTTTCCCATTTTTTTGTTAAATCACAAAATTCAAAAGCAGTACAAACAGATTTTCCTCTAAAGTCTACTGTTTCGCCGGACCAACTACTTCTCATAAAAATTCAAAGTAGTTTTTATGAGTACAATAATAGTTTTTAAGCATAGGTAGATGCCACATAATTAAATCCAGATGAAAATTGTTATAAAATCAAAATGATTTATTAATTAAAAGCTAGAATCACCAAGCATTCAGGAAAAAGAACATTTTAAAACTATCTAAAAAGCAATTTCCGACTTGGAATGCATAAGGGACAAGACATTACTTGGGACTCTCTTCTTACCCACACAACAGTCACCCCTTTTGCTGAAATAAACCAATCAGTATTATTCACAATATTAAGAAGCAGAGGCTTGTAAAAGGAGAAGAGAAAAAAAGACCACCGAGGGCTTTGTTCCTTGTGCTATGAAAAGTATCTAGATTGAGCAACTAGTTTCATGCCTAGAAAGAAATGTAGTGGCTACACAGGGATACCAAAGAGCAATGATGCAGACAGTATGCCAACAATGTATGGAAAGTTACACGCCCATGATTGGTGTGACAGACACAGTATAACAGCTATTAAAACAAGGGTGGGATACGTTTGACCCATGGGCCAAATCAGGCCTGCATGAGGTCTCTGTCTGGTTTGGAGAAGCTCTGTGGCAAGCCCTGTCCTTAGATTGGGTTCAGCTGACTGCTGCAAGTGTTGGCTAAGTGCAATTTCTGTAGGGAGAGAGTGGGAAGAGTGAAGCCAGGTGCACACTCAGCTGTTGCTTGCAGGAACTGACTAAATCCCAATGTGAGAACAAAGCTGGCGAAGGAGGAGTGAAGCCATGTTCCCGGCGGAGAAGATTCTGCTTGATTCATGGGCTCAAGTGGTGTTGGAGGTATCTCAGTTTCCTTAACTTCATCAGGTCCTGTGAAGGATCCAACCTCTGCACTAAATAGTTTATGGCCTCTGCAGTAAAAATATCAATTTTTCTGACTCTCAAAACTTTTTTTTAATGGAAAGTACGATTTCAGGCTGTTAAGGCCAATAATTTTGTTTCTTAGAATGAGATGAGATAATGGAGAGTACAAGATGATACAGTGGCCTCAATCCAACATCCCCTCAGCATAGTGTGAATATCCACATGTAGACATCCTTAGCCATATTTTCCACCCACCCACCCACTTACTGTGAAGCACCTGAAGCCACTCTGCCTGGCCATTCCATGCCTTGCAGTAAACAGCATCTGGCTGTGTCCCCATAGCCAGACTAACAGTGATTACAGTGGGACCCCAGTGGATGTTAGCACTGAAGTAATTCCTTTGCATTTGTGGGGTGCAAGGCAATGGGAATGTAGCTATGGGGGGTAGCTAGATCCTTCTTTGGTCCTGCCTCCTCACTGTGAAGCACAGTATGGCCGTGCAGGGCAGCTTCAGGAACTTTATAGTAAAAGGGGGCTTTGGGTGCTGCAAAGGGAGAAAGGGAATATCAACCCCCACAGTGGCAAAAAAATGAAATCCACACATGTAAATGATACTTAAACAGTTCTGACTATGGTGTAGAAACAATCCATTTTAAGTGAAAAAAACAAAAACAAAACAACAATTGAACTTCTGCATATATATATGAAAGAACCATTGAGATGCTGTATGGAGTAGGAACAAAAAGTTCACCTTAGGAGAGATGCCCACAATGCTTCTCAGAGGTGTAGATCAGTTTGAAAGACAGCCAGCTGGACTTGCTGTGTCTTCAGAAAGTCTTCTTAGACAAGGAGGCTATCCATCGCAGCAACAGCCTCCACACCTGGTAGCCCTTGGAGGCTTGGACCAGGTTGAATCCATGCCTTCAAAGCAGTTCCTTTTCACAAATGAGTGTTGCCCCAAGTTGGGAAGATTCTCTGCTGGAGGAAGGATGGCTGTGCATGTGCTTTCCCCTAGTTCTTTGTGTTCACTTGTCCTAACTGCACAAGCTGATGCAATTATAGTGATTTAGCTTCTTCTATTTTTTTAAAAAAAATAGATTATTTTTGTATTTCTACAAAGCTCTGGATTCATAAAACACATTGATTGCTCTCTCTCAAGTATGGTTTGAATTTTTCCCTATATTCACTCCTAAATATTGTACTGTAAATACAGGATATTACAAAAAAATCCAGAGAGGGAGCATCTTACTATAAAACTGAAGTGAATGCCCTTTTTTCCTGTGAAGAGGCCATATTCCTTCATTTGTAATCTGTTGGCAGACACATGACAGGTGTGGAATTAAAAAGTGAGCCAGCCACACTGGAGTTTCTTCTTTTTTCCAAGGCCCACCCTCTCTCTCTCTCTCTCTCATTCTGTGCGTGTGTCTTCTTGCCAGTCATTTTGCTCTTTCTTTCTTTCTCTGTCTCTCTCACTACAAGAGCCATCTGTCCATTCCCCAAGAAGCCTGCTGGGCAGGGAGGGAGAGAGAGAGACTCTTTATCCTTGCCCAGCATGGGAGGGAAATGGATAGATGGCTTTTGCCAGACACCTAATTTCAAATTAGGCCAAGTGCCACATGCACCTCCAGGGCCATAGGTCATCTGCCCAATTCTAAAAGAATAAAATAGCACCATCTAAATAATGAAATTACTTCTCTGTATTGAAAAGATAGGTTCATAAAACAAAGAATTGCCTGTATAAGTTAATATAACTTAAGGAGTTAATTCTTGGGCTTGAAGGAACATAGAAACGAAAGGAGGATCCAGCTTCGGCTACTCTTGTGTTCTTACAGCCCTATTATGGAAAAATGTATGCTTTTAAATTGATATGAGTAGCTTTGTCATAAAACAGCAACTTATACTTCACAAAGGATCTGCTGGGTAGTATGTCCACTCTCCCATGTCAGTGTAGTCTTGTGAGGAGCTGTCTGAGCTGCTCCATAACTATACATTTGCAAATCAAAATAGCCAGGTTGCTGGAAATAGCTAATTTGATTATGAATGAACCATAGGTTAGGAATATTTCTTACAAAAGCTGGTCTAGCTTCTTTGCTCTGCTCCCAGGTCCCAGCTCCTAATAACAAGCAGGTGTCTAGAATCTAGGAAAATCTCTCACAGTATTGACTTTGGAAATGTATTTTTTGTATGAATACTATGCATTGTATAATCAGCCTTTGCAGACTTTAACCCCCAGCCTAGTAACTAAAATCTAGTTATTACTAAAATACAAAAATTAATATGCAGAATACCCTGCTTTGACCAGCAGAAAGTTGAGAAGCAAGCATGGGTCTTTTTGACAGCACAAAAAGGCAGATGAAAACTGAAATAAATTTCTTAATTTTCTTTTTTAAACCAACACTTTGGAAAGTCTTCACATCATTAATAAATATATCTTTCCCGTAATTATTTCTGTCACTCTAAAGACAAAAAAGTTAACATAAGCTTTATCCATAATGAGAATCATGAACTATTTGGCATGGTGCAGGTTGTTCATAGGAAATATACATGGCTAGCCCCAGATATTTTGTGCATGGTATAGTGGTTTGGACTATGATCCTGGAAACCAGGATTTTAATCCCTACTCAGTCATGGAAACCCAATGGGCAGGTCACACTCTCTTGGTCTCAGAGAAGGGCAGAGGTAAACACCCACTTAACAAATACAGTAGAGTCCTGGTTATCCGACCTAAACCGGCGGGCGCAGGGTTGGATAACTGAAATGTTGGATGACACGGAGCCCCACGGCGGCCGCCATTTTGGGGGCGTGTCGGGAGCATGTCGGGGCGGGCCTGGGGCGTGTCAGGGCATGTCTGGGGCGCAGAAATGCCTGCAGCCATGCCCCCAGGCAGCTGCGACATCGGTTAATCCGGAGCGTCGGATAACCGCAGGTCGGATAACCGGGACTCTACTGTATTGCCAAGAAAACCCTGTGAAAGAGTTGCCTTAGGGTTGCCATAAGTTGGAAATTACTTGAAAGTGCGCAACAAAAACCAGCAGGGGAGAAAACAGTGGTTACCTCTAAAGTCAATGCCCATGATATCCTCAGCTGGTTAAATCATGTTGACCCTTGAAGCAGAAAATGTTACAAGCACCTGTTCCCATTCCTAGTAGTAAAAGTATAATTGTAATATATTAAATATATTACTATTTTCTGTCTTTTCATGATACCCCCAATTTGTGGGAAGCATAACACAGAACATGCACAGAACATGAGGCAAACAGTTCCTCTTGCTAAATATAAGTCATAGATAAGAGAGGGTGGAAGTGGACACTGCAACAGAATTACTAGTGTTATCATTTATATGAAATATGCAAGCTTTGCACATAAATGGTAATACTGGTAATTCTGTTGTTTGTACCCACTTCAACCCTCTCTTATCTATGACTCATGTTCAGCAGCTCCAGAGCCTGTCTGATCTTGGAAGCCAAGCAAGGTTAGTTGGGTAGCTCTGGTTAGTACTTGGATGGGAGATCACCAATGAATACCAAGTGCTGCAGGCTATATTTCAGAGGAAGGAACTGGCAAAACCGCTTCTGACTTTTCTGTGCCTAAGAAAACCCTATGAAATTCATGAGGTTTCCATAAGTCAACAGGCAAGTTGAAGGTGTGCACATGCGTGTGCATGCACACAAGGAAGCTTTAAAGACACAGCCATTTCAACAGGAAATATTTTTCTTTGATAGTCAAAAACTATGGTTTGTCACTGTGTGTGTAGCCATGGGGTTAGCAGTACTCAGCCTTCTAAGGTTCCATGCCACTTATTTCTTTGAAAGAGTAGGGAAGTGAGTAGTGCGCTGGACACAGTAACTAAACTCAGGAGTTAGTTCACCCTGTTTCTTCCTTGATCCTTAGTTATAGAATGGAAAAGCTGTGTCCTGAGATCCAGCACAGATAAAAGGGCCTCTACATAAACCACCTTTCTGTCCAGTATGTTGAAATCTGAAGAATATTGGAACACCTACCATTTTCAGAAACACAAACTAGCAGACCTGTGGATCTTGGCTTTCCTGGCTTTCAAATACTAGACTTTTCTCCTGGAAAACTCAGGCCTCCATATTCCAAACTGAGAAGATTAGTTTGCTTTTCATGACAGTTGAATTGTTTTTATTTCTCTTACTATAATTTTGTAGCTGTTTGTTGTTCTCCACCCTCCCTATTACTTTGTCTAGGAACTGGTCTACATAGGCACTCCTCATTCACATATGTCAGAAAAATAGAGCCGAATGTCATCCCATGCTCTAAATACCTTGATGAACTCTTCAGACAGCTTCATATAGAACAGGATAAGGAATGTGTGGACATTCAGAGGTATTGAACTGCAGCCCATTCACTGTGTTCAAAGGTAATGAGAGTTGGAAATGTACAACAACTAGAGAACTACATTTTCCACCACTGATACAGATATTGAACAGAAGTGGAGACAAGATTGTAACTTAATAACCCTCCCAGTTACAGTTGCCAGGAAACAAATGAGAGTTTCCCAGTGCTATATTATGATAACAACTGTACAATGATGCTCTCTGTCCCCCAAAATACAAAGATGGTTGGTCATCTCTGTCAATAGTGTCAAAATTCATCTGAGAGATGGATTGAGAGCAACACATTTACACACTTCATCTGTACTCTTTCCTGATAAAACTAATCCATATCAATGTGACCAGGGAAAATTAAATCTAAAATTGAAGCCAAGCTGAAGTGGGTCAAGAAAACGGTCATTTATGTGAAGATCGTTAGCAGAGTAAGAATGTACATAGGGATTAGTAAATGGGCTTAGTCCTTAAAATATCAAGATGCTTGAAGGACCACATTTTACCTGGAAGGCAATAACAGTGGCTGTTTTTTTAGTAAAATATGGGTAGTATTTACTGTAGGAAATGCATTGTGATAGGAATTAAAATAGAAAGCCCGCTTCTGTCTAATGAAGGTTGAGAGGCAGGCCACCTTGCTTGCCCCCAGCCTATCCAGAAGAAAGCAAAAGTATCTTCTCTTTAAAGAAAGAGATGCAAGTATCAAGAATGAATAGGAATTAACACTGAGTCTTTCCATACTGTATAATTATAGTACTATGTTTCCACTATGGCCATTTCTGCAGTACACTGTTATAGTGCTGTTATTCCACTTTCAGCATCCTATGGAATCCTGGGGTTTGCAGTTTAGGGAGGGGCCTTTAGAATTCTCAGCCAGAGAACTCTTTGGCCTCTGTAAACTGCATACCCCAGAATTCCACAGGATGTTGAAAATGGAATGAAAGTACTATAACAGCGTACTGCGTAAATGGTCTATAAATGCTATGGTTCTATCCTATGGAATCCTCAGATGGGCAGTTTAGGAAGGGACATTTAGAATTCTCAGCCAGAGAGCTACTCCTGTGCCTCTGACCAAACTATATGCCCCAGAATTCCATAAGAGGTAAGGATGTAATTCTTTACTGAGTTTCTTCTTGAAAAAAACAACAAGCAATTGTAGCTTTTTTTTTTCTCTGTTGTGAGAAAGGCTTTGAAAATCACATAATTTTCAAAGCCTATTCACAGTTCAGGTCTTATTCTG
Organism: Ctenosaura bakeri; assembly: GCA_948474755.1. Classification (NCBI taxonomy): domain Eukaryota; kingdom Metazoa; phylum Chordata; class Lepidosauria; order Squamata; family Iguanidae; genus Ctenosaura; species Ctenosaura bakeri. The sequence continues at coordinate 46,654 of CAOLHI010004055.1, forward strand.
AGCAAATGTTGGGTCAACATTTCTGCAGAAATAATGAAGAAATACTACTTCTTGTGCAGAAAATGCTTTCTATTTCTATTGAAATAACCCATGAGGAAATTTTGCACAGAAAAAAATGTCTGTTACAGTATTTTCTGTATACGAATCAGAATTTTCTGTGCAGGAAGTGTTGGTTTCTATGCAAACAACCACTTATGAATTTTGTGCAGAGTAAGTTCTGAACTGTGAAGGTTTTTTTCATTCTCATCAGGGCTTCTTGTTGGTCAAAAAACATAATTCTGACTATTTTCCAAATATTCTTCCATCCCCTAGTAAGATTTTGCCATGGCAGTCAGAGCAGAATCATAGTGCTCTAATTATGCAGTGCGAAAGGGCCCATTACCCATTCTAGGAATATCGCTCAAAGACTGGAAAGAAGATCAGCATAAGTTAGAACTGGTAAAGGACTGTCTAGGAAACACAAGGAGGGGCTCACCTTTCCCCCTTTCCCTCTGCCTTCTCCTCCTCCTGTGTATTATTTCAGTGAGAGCTGGATTATTCTGTGACTCTTCTGCCAAAGACCTATGTGCCTATAGAGAAAGTGTAACAGGCTTCATGCTATGAATGATGCATGATATCTCTAAAACTTTAGTTGTTTTTTAAAAAAAAAAACAGAAGTCAGAATTCTAAGTCATTGGGGCTGGTGTATGAAAGTAGCCCAGGATGGAGAGTGTGTGGCTCTTCAGATGTTGTTAGACTGCAGCTCCTGTGAGCCTTCACCATTGGCTTTAGCTTCACCCATAGGGCTAGTGGGAGTTGCATATCAACATCTGAAGAACAACAATTTAGCTGTCCTCTTAGGGCTAGATAAACTGTAATCATAATGGCAACAAGAGGGTTCTTTTACTAATATTTGCTATTTCCTTTTCCTCTACAAGAAGGGGTATTTCAAGAGGTCTAGAAATCTCATTAAAATTCTTGCCCCCGTCATGAGAGCAAAAATCTCCAGGAAAAGAAAAACATGTGCAAAAATATATATGGAAGGAGCACTTTTTGCTGTATGTTTCCCCATGGATTGAGGTCTATTCTAGGAACGCTTTTCTGTGTCCCATCAATATGCTGCATGAGAACATGAAAGATGGGTTTCTTTGTTGTGGCACTCCAGTTGTGGAATGCTCTCCCTTTAGAGGCCCAATTGACACCAACACTGGTGCCATTTTGGGTGCCAAGTAAAAATGGGGCTTTTCATTGACTTCTTTGAGGCCTAATTGATTTGATCTATGTATATGGATGGTTTAACAGTCTTAATTTAAATTTAAATATTCACTGGTTTTAAACTATCTTGCTTTAACTTTCATATGTTTTTAATCTGTCTATATTATTCTTACTGTTTTAAAATGTTGAAAATGATTTTATTGCTATAGGGCGGAAGATAAATAAATATATGTATATATAGTCATAAAAAACCTTCACAAAATTTTTATTTCCAAAAGTCCCCAAATGTGAAATACCATCAAAAACTGCACACAATCTCTAGTAATCTTGTATAATCAAGAAAAAAGTTGAATATTTTTGCTTTTGAATGTATGAGCTAAGTGAGTCAAAATTTGTATCTCTGCTACCTTTAGCATGGTAGTGCATGTGGGGCACAATCTTCAATATTCCAAATGCCACCATAGTGTTATTATACAATCATAAAAAGAGAACAGAGATACTCTGATGAATTAAACTTCTAAAGAAAACAAAGAAAAGTATCTACAGTCAACACTAAACTGAAAAATACTTAATTTTGAAACTAACTAAAATGAAGATGAGATGAAATTATGGTCTTTTCTTTAGATATTAATTTAGTGAGAAAGGTTCTAACTTTTTCTTTTGAGAGAAGTGTTGAGAGATGAAGGATAACTTTTAACTGGGCTCCGGTAGTCAGATTTATCTCGTTTAATCACAGTTGTAATTTGATGAAATTTTCACTGAAAGAACTCTGGCTTCACAAAGTACTGTGTTTCATAGGACAATGTTGTTTTCATATGCTGTTTGGCATCAATATTTCTGTTACTCATGTTGGAATCTGTGAATGGAAGCATCATATCCGGAGTGTGATAAGATCTCCAGAAGACTCTGGATGACAATCTGTTGGAGATCATTTGGGTCTGGGACATCCTAAGTTGCCAATAATGGGTCCTTATGACTTTGGTTCTCTCCAGCTCAGTCACTCCAGTGCAGTGATCTGTTCTCAATATGAATACTGCAATGCATGCACAGATCTGCCATCCAGCCATAAGGGTGTACATATTCATTTCATCCGAGGGTTCTGAATCTGAGCATACATGGATCTCCTCTCTCGATTGTGCTGGCGGATTTGTTCAATCTATTGAATTTAAAGAGGCATACATTCACATGTTACCAGTCAATATATAACAGTGGGCATATGGATCTATGATCAGGGAGCATGATTCATTTAGTAAGGCCTGGAATATGGAAACCTGAAGGCAGCATTGCAAATACTAACCTGTAACAAATAGACTGGCTAAGTTTACATGTATCAGAGTTCTTCAAAATAATGTGATTGGACAAATGATGTGGGTGTGGGGAGTTGTTCTTCATTAAAAGAAGACCAGGCAGACATATCAAATCTTAATATTTCTTTGTGCTTCCACTCTGTTTCTCTTTCTTCTTTTTTACTTAAAATCTCGCTTGAAAGCCTCCCAATATGCTAGAGTACCTGACCTCCGTTTCAGGCTGCAAAGAAATCTGTTATATTCTACCTCTGTTGGCTTTCCTTTAAAGAAAACTGTTCATAAAGAAAGTGGGGGTGGGGAAGGAAACCTAATGCATTTTTTTAAAACATAAAATTGGTTGTGAGTGAAAGAGATGGGGGGGTAGAGAGAAAGACAGAGAGAGTACATGAACCAGGTGATTAGAATAAAATTTGCCATGTGGTTTTTTGTTTCTAAACAAATGTAGGGAGCCTTTAAAGGGGGGGGGAAAGAAAAATCCCCCTTAATGCAGACTCTCTCCTCACAGGATAAAATGGAATTAAAATATTGTCAATAAATTGTGTGAGAGAGACTGTATCAGTCTGTGCATTGATAGTCTGTGCATGCAGGATAAGAGCATTGACTGCCTGCTAATCTATTCCCAGATGGAGGTGGATGCAGACGAGAAGCGCCATCGCACACGGTCCAAAGGTGTTCGAGGTACGTCTCTTGCTTCAGTAAATCACTCAATGCCCCTGCTCAGGGTGACCTTCATCCTCTGGAATCTCTTTGCATGATTCATTCTGACCCTTGCTTTTTTACACAGCCTTTTTTTGGCAATTTTCAGCAGAAGAGGGGGGTACTTGTAATAGATGATAAATTTTTATATATTTTCCATCTCTCTGCAGTTCCCGTGGAACCAGCCATACAAGAGCTGTTCAGGTTAGTGCTCTGAGTGTAAAATGTATCCCCATTAGCAATTTAGAAAATTCATGCCTTTTAATGGATATAATGCACTTTCAAGTTCATTGGTGGCTTGCTCATGCCCTGCTGCACTGATGAAATTAATTCCCCTGGGATTTGCTAATAAAAAGCATCCCCTCCCCCGACTTTTCCCTTCAGTTATTTGATTTCTCTTTTTCTGTCTTTGTTGCCCTCCATCTCTGTAATGCCTACCGCCTGCTTTTAATATAATCTCTGAGCAGCACACCAACACCTATATAATTAATTCCTTCTTTTTTACAGCTGTCCTACCCCTGGCTGTGATGGCAGTGGTCATGTTAGTGGCAAATATGCAAGACACAGAAGGTAATATGTGTGTGTGTATGTGTGCTAAGAATGGATTGGAAATATCTAGTAAGCAACTTGCCTAACATAACTCTGTTAGTGACCTAAACCTAATTGTGGGGGAATTGATAGGGTACACAATAATTTCTTTTGTACTTCTATATAATTTTTGCACCTGATTGCATTCTTGCTTTGTTATGACATCCCAGTCCTCAACTTTTCTGTCTAACAAAACTGCAGCATTAATTGAAATCTAACAAAAGAAGCATCAAAGTGATTTAGCTATGCCCCTTCCTAACTCTGATCAGACTTAGCACTGATTAGGTATATTAACCATGTGGGGGATAATCCCAAAATATTTTTAAAAAATTGTTTTAAAAACTGTTTTATAGAAAGTGCATCTTTCTACTCTGTATCATCAAGCAAGATATGCTATTTTGTGGATTGTTTCTGGCAAACTAAAATGTTAACTTAATTGGCATTCCTTATGCTAGTATCACATCATTTGATGGAGTTCAGAAATGGAATAAAAACATAGGCTTTTGAGTACAGTTAAGGTTAGATTCCATGAGAGAGTTCTGGGACAGGTGAATAGTAATATTACTTTGAAATCTAGATGATTGTATTATTGCCATAAAAATACTGTACCTTTATATTGCTGAGAATTGTGACTGATGAAATGTCCAGCAATTTTTAGATTCCTCTTTGTTGTTCATTTTTCAAGAACTTACTGGATTGTTTGAATGTATTTCAGCAAAATAATTTACAGATTGCTGTAACTGAGGTGAAGGTGTGTTGACATGCTTTAAAAACTATTATACATCTAAGGTGTTCACTTTACTGTTTGTATTTCCTATGTAACACAAAACTGCCAAGGTGGGGTGAGGGGAAGCTGCTATCAGGCGCTACCAAAACACCATATTGTATGGAGAACAATTAGACACTATCTAGTATGAAGTTGTGTGTGTAGGTTATTGATTTCAATGAATATTGAATACTGTGTTGGGTTGTAGTGAAAATGTTTTGTTTCAATAGTTTTTTCAACCATTCTTCTTTAGATATGAGGGAACTATTTCCTGCATGTAACATTTGTTCTTGAAACATTTGCTACATACCAATGTTCTAGTCCCAAGACTTCCTACAGAAACATTTGAATCTTAAGAGCTGGAGCTTTACACTTTGCCATTGTCATGTTACTGCATACTATGCTGTCCTGTTGATGATACAGGCAGATATAATGCCAAAAATAGGAATGCTAAGAGGAAATTTTGCCTCTCAAATGTTGTCTTAAGAATTCTCCATTGTTCTGTTTTCTATTTTCCCATTTTGTATAGAACTACTGTACCTGCATAGTTTGCTCTACATTTCAGTTCATTGGTGCCTTTTCCCCTGGCTTTACATTAACAATGTGTATCTGTGCAATGATAAAATGTTGATAAAACAAAACAAAAACAAACTTCATTTGATACCATCTATGGTTGTATCAATATTCTTCATGTGTAATGCTTTATCAATGTACAGGATTATATGTAAACATCAGTAAAACTTCTTCAAAAAGACATTTGATGCAATCTTATGTACTATGAAACCATGATTGCCTTTTGATATTGTTTTTATGAGTGTACCTGTATGTATTGCTTACTCTACAATGTACGTGACTGGGTCAAAGATTAGGGTGAATGAGAGAAATGATGACAGAATGGAATAGCGGAAATCTTTGCATCCTTAGACCTGAATGGGTTAGGAGGGACCGTTATGTCCCACAGTCTGAGACTTCTGAAATAGCACTAAGAATCTTAAGATAGTTAGTGTATTCTAGGATAGATAAATGTATGACAAGCTCATAGTTATTTGTACTTAAATCCCATTTAACTCAGGATCAGCAAAGACAGAAATGTTAGTTGTATTTCCAAATTGATGTAATTTTTACTTTAACAAGCCCCAAACCCTATAAAATTCATGGGGTTGCTGTAACTTGAAAGGTGACTTGAAGGCAAATACACACACACACTGGCCAAAAGTTTGAGCAGTTTGTGCAGGCTGGTAAAATGGAATTTAATTTATATATAATTTTAATTGGTTGTATGCAGACTTTATCATGCTTAGACTCACTGAGATCAACAATGGCTAGTTACAAATATCTTAAGCCTTGCAGTGTGTCTTCTCCAAGTATAACCGAATCTGGGAGCAACCCAAAATATTGTAGTGCGCTTTTAAAATAAATATTTTAATAGCCTGTGTTGAGTCTGATTGAAAATACAAGGTACACATTTGGTCATCAGATTAGTATTAGGAATCTGCAAGTTTTAGGTTTGCTTTGAGGTGACTCCTCTATTCTTTTTAGTCTAATTCTATGCTATATACTACCCAGACTGATGGAATAATTTATCACTTCTTTGGTACAGCAATCTAAAGCATCCAGTCCAAGTATTTTTACAATAGTTACTAATGGCATTGGTGTTTACAGCTGGAGAAAGAAATAAAGAGAAGAGACACTAGTTGCTGGATTAAAGTAGAGTCTCATTTATTAATGTAAACTAAGATATGCACAATGTGAGTACTCTGACATAAAGTAGGAAATTCTGAAAACTACCAGGCAATTAGCCTACCAATTACCACATAGGGAATTAGTCCTGAAAGAAAGGTGGTCAGTCAGCTGCCCTCTTCTGGGTTCTACAGGTTTACGAGCAAAGATACATTCTTATATCACCTCCTCACATTTTGCATTCCCAAAATGGGGTTTCCTGCATTTTCCCATGTGTGGATCACAGAATTCTGTGTGGCTAGTCTGAGTGAATCTCACAGGCTTGGGCAGCAATTGCAGTCCTGCCATCCCTGAGATGGCATGTTGCTAGTGGTTCAAAGCAAGCCATTTTCCTTCCTGTCTCCAATATTCAATTATCACTGCACTGAAGCTACTATGCAGGTAGCAATCTCTTCTTATTCCCTGCATAGCATGGATTTGTGTTGTAAAAGTTTGCGGGCTTAAAAAAAGGAGGAGCTGACACTGTCTTACTGCCACACTGTAAAACTGTGGTTCCTAATAATAATGGATGCCAAATAATAATGGGATTTTAAAGACAAAATGCTTGGAGTGAAAATGTGTTGATAAAAAATAGTAGAGCTGTTGGTGATTCAGGTTTTCTTTAAACTTAGATATGGGTGATGGTTGCATTGTATGTTCTCCAGCTTTGAAATTCTTGAGTGAAAATGATTGGTGTGACATACTTTGGGATTATTGTTGTGTGCCTTCTAGTAATTTTTGACTTGTGACAACCCTAAGGTGAACGTATACTGGGGTTTTCTTGGCAAAATTTGTTCAATGTTGTTTAGTCTTGTTTTCCTCTGAGGCTGAGAAAGTGTGGTTTGAACCCTAGTCCCCCAGGATCCTAATACAACCGTGAAACCACGCACTCTGGCTCATAGTTTGAGACTCTCTCCCCAATTTTTTTTAAAAAAAGTTTCTAGTTTTGTTTGATGTTATTTCCTCTTGGTTAATGTATCTTTCTTCTTCCTGACGAATGGCTAATCAAAGGCAATCTGAGACCACATAATGACAGTATAGTGCTACATAACCAATCATACTTGGCCATACAAACACGATCGCATACATCACTGATAGAAATTATACATTCAGCAAGTGATGAAAACCATTAGTTGTATAGTCAAATGGGTGATTTCATACAGTGTGAGTGCGATCATACAGTGTGAGTGGAATGGCATCACAAAGTTATTTTGCTAATCTGATTGGCTATTTGATCATATCACCGGGGGCAAGAAAGTATAGCAATGCGAATGCATAGGAAATTATTCTCTCAAGCAGTGCCAAAAATCATGGGAAAGGAGAAATTTTTAGATAATCTCATGAAAAAGTGTAAGTAGTTTGGCACAATAATAGATTAGATGCTGTCTTTGTGTGTTCATGGGCAAGACCTGCTACCAGCCAAAGAACTTCAAGACACACCGGCATAGAAAGAAAAAGGCCACAACTTTATTTGGCTACAGCTGTTACAGGGTTGGCATGCATATGGGTCCTGATCCAACCCAGCTGTTGACCAATGAGCACGACCATCTGGCTCCAGCCGGAAGCAGAGTGGTGACCAGGAGTACATTGAGTGTGCACACCTCCTGAGCTGTGCACTCCAGCCACCACTCCTACATCCCTTACATCCCACAAGGGGACACCACAATTACCCTCCTTAGGGGCACTGGTAACCCAAAGCTGGATCTAGGACCCCTGCCAACCCCATAAAAGTTGTAATGAACAAGCATGACATGCAGTTACAACAAGAAACAGAGGGAGGGTGGGAGGGGTTATGCTCCAAGCAAAGTGAGTGATTGACCGGGGGCAGCCAGCTTAAGAACCCCCTTCTGGACCAGAGGAAAATTGCCATAAAGTTCTGGCCTGGGAAGGGAGCAGCCAGTGAATTTAAACCTAGGTTCAAATTCATTGGCTGCCAGGAAGAGCCCCCATAATACAAAATGGGTCCTGGAGGCCTGCTGGGAAAGCAGAAGAGCAGCTGGAGTGGGGAACCGCATGGAGAAGCACAGCCACCATGAACCACAAAAATGGTGCCCGGTAAGTCGGGCATCTGTATATCTATGAATGGAGCAATGTTAGCATTCTCAAAATGGAGCTTTCCCGTCTATTTCTGTACACAGCCTGGAATGCTCCAGGAAATGAGGTTTGGTGATTCTTGCAGAGGTGTTCAGATATGGTTCAGAAAGTTGTGACAGAAAGATGGGAGAGTTAGCTTTGCTGCCCTTTGCATGAATGGAGGACAAAAGTACAGTCCAAGTTTTTACTTCTCAAGTAAGATGGATGCTTTCAGACTCTTGTGAACCAAACACATTCTTACAAGCTATATGTTAAGAGTATATTCCAGCATCTGTACCAAACAGTTACCAAAAATGTGATGAATATTTTTTTTCAATATAACCAGAGAGGCCAAGATTTTTTTTTCTTAAATCATAATATATTAGTTGAATTATGTTGTTTTGTTCCAGAGATTTGAATATTTTTGGGCATTACCTTAGCAAACAAAATACAGTTTTGCCTAACTAACCTGTATTTTTATATATTTTGCACACTGCAAAACCCATTCCTTATCAGTGATTAATGTGTAGCATCAAATCTTTCCTCTGCAAACTCCATGATCAAATCAAAAGTAATATTTTTCTTATTTGGAATATCATCGTTTGCTTGTTTTTTAAAAAAAATAAATTTCTGCATTCAAGTGCAATTTTGATATAATTTTGGAAGATTTTAATAAAATATGTTTATTGAGGAGAAGAAGGAACTGGAGAATAAAAATGTTTATGCATTTAGTTTTTTTGGTTGAAATTAAGTTCACTTTCAAATGTGCAGGGTTTTTTTTTAACTTTCATGACTTGATCCTGATATGTCAATATATGAACAGACTGAGTCCTGAAGCTGTTAATTAAATGAAATTTTGAGAACATTTCATCAGACAATTTGGAAAAGTATCAAAATTATTTTTTCTGACTGTTAACTAATTCTTAACACTCTAATTATCGGTTAGGTCCATGAACATACCTCTTATTAATATGAATGGAAGGGAAGCATACACGATATAATTTCTTTTTTAAAACAGAGATTGTTTCCCTTGATCAATGTATTACAAATAGTCTTTCTTTTGAATATTGCAGGTTTGTGGGAGCTGGAAACAGTGTAATTTCAAATTGAATCAGTATTAACATTTTGCATTTTAAAAAAGTCAAGATCTTCAGCATATTCCTCATCTGTTAAAATGGGGACAATGAGATTATAATATATACTTTTTGTATGAAAGACATCCTCTCCTTGCCACCTGCTCCTTTTGCCTCCAAAACATCTTTCCTTGCTCCTTATAATTCATGAGTCTATTCCCCATCCCCAGCTAAATCTTTTTGTGTCTCCTCCCATGCTCTAATGTGCCATTAAAGACTGCTTTGCAGGTTTGGTTGCTGTATCATCTTCTATGAGAACCAGCGTGGGGTAGTGGTTTGAGCACTGGACTACGATGCTGGAGACCAGGGTTTGAATGCCCACTCAGTCATGGAAACCTACTGGGTTACCTTGTGGCAAGTCGCACTCTCTCACTCTAGAGGAAAGCAAAGGCAAACCCCGCTCAATAAATCTTGCAGAGAAAACCATGTGATAGGGTTGCAGTTGGGTATCACCATAAGTCAGAAATGACTTGAAAACACAAAAATTATCTCCTACACATTGCTCCCTTAATCCTGCTGTAAGTCTAAAACAAGGGATGGAAAACAGGAAATCAACCTATTCAAATGGTTGTTGAAACCAGAAGATTTCTCTCCCTGCCTCTCCCTTTCTTTCTTTCTCTCTCAGACATAAAGAAGAAAAAGCAGAAAGAAGGGAAAATGTTAGATTATCACAGATAAGCCTTAGGGTTTTTTGTTTCTTCCCCACCCTTTGCCTTTTGTGCACAAGAAGTTAGGATAGAGGCCATCTGTTTTAATCCCACAAAAACTAGGAAACTTCAGAATCTTTTATCTCATAATGCTCTTATCTGCTTATTTAGACAGGATAGACCTTTGGTGTGATCCATCAGGGTTACTTTTGTATTCATAGGGTAACTGTGGTTTGTTCTAACCACAGGTAAGTAAACAACACTTGGAACAAACCTATAGCAGCTTCCTTTCTGAAGCAGATAGCAGGGACAGTTTTTTGTTGGGATCATAGCCCAAGTTGAAAATGAACCCTTCCCCCTCCTGCCACTCCAGGTTACTATTTTTATAGGTATATTCACTACAGTAATGTGACATGTGGTGTGGTCCTTAGGCTTTTACATTGCAAACATACTCTCTGTCCTTATTTCATTTTTGCCTACACTGTGAAGCAAAACATTATTTGAGAGAGGAAGCCAGAACTGAGAAACTGTCTGTGAATGTTGCAAGACATCGTTTACTTTAGCGAAAATAAGTCACAGCAAGCCTTGGATGTACATGATGTACCCCTTTTCCAGGGCAGTTGTAAGAAGATGTTCAGAAGGTTTCAGTTGCAGTTAATCAGTCTTTTTAAAATCATCTTCCAAACCCTAAAATGTCATTAATGCTAACTGTAGTTTGCTTAGACCAGTGGTTCTCAACCTTCCTAATGCCGCGACCCCTTAATACAGTTCCTCATGTTGTGGTGACCCCCAACCATAAAATCATTTTTGTTATTATTTATTTATTTATTTATTATTCCAAATAGATTGGAATCACTACCCTAAATCACTGCTCTGGATAGACTTCTAATGCCTAAAAACTGGTAACCCTCCCCCCTTTTTGAAGCACAGAAAGCTACCATCAATGCCAGAATTAAGGCAGTAGTTCTAGTTCTGAATGTTGGGTTTCCACAGTTCAAAAAGCCAGTCACTCCCAAAGGCAATGCCGAAACAGCCCACATTTTACATGAGGCGCAGGGAGGAAAGGACAGGGAGAGAGGAAAGATGGCGGCGGCATAAGCAGATGCGTTTTGGCTCCTCCAGTGCTTTCCCACCAGCCAGGGAAAGACGGGGAAACGCCCAGCATGCCTCCTCTCCCCTCCTCCCAGCGCAGGGGTCTCAGAAGCACTGCTCCCATTGGCTGTGAGGCCACCTTCTTTTAAAAGGGGGGAGGATTGAGGAGCAGTGACCCCTGTGAAATAGTCATTCGACCCCCAAAGGGGTCCCGACCCCCAGGTTGAGAACCACTGGCTTAGACAAACCAGATTCCTACGCCACTTTTGGATGGATACAGACCAACACCAGAATTTGTGGTTAATTTAAATTAGAAGTGAAAGATTCCACACTGTTCACAGTTCAGCTGAGAAAGACAAGTGTGAGTTCCTAAAGTTTCTGCTAGCTTTCTTTCATTATGCTAAACATGTAATGTCTGAATATGAGTGTAATTCCCCCTAAAAATGAATTTCAAGTTGATTATGAGCCAAGGCCAATTGACTGAATTACACAGGCTTTACTACTGATATTATTATCATGACGACCCCCATCTTCTGCTGCCATCAGCCGCACCACAGCTTATGGTGAGGTTATATCATAGGATCTCCTTAGCTGATCAGAGACAATCAAGATCATACTGGGAGAGTCAGTCCTTAAGTTATTGCAGACCAAAATCCTTTCAAACTCTAAGCAACACCTTAAACTGTTCCTGCACAAGGTATGAGCAATTGTTATGAGGAATTCCAGTCACTTTCTCCCTTCATAATTTGTTAGGGGGTGTTATATTTTCTGGAGGAAAATGCCCAGTTCAAAATTACATAGATTACAAATATTAAATTCATTTAAAAATAATGCTAAAACTCACAATTCTTGGTGCCAACAAACCAGGAGGCCTTGCTTTAGAAGACAGTCACCACTTTTGAAAGCTTCCAGGAGTAACAGTTTTCAGTCTTTCTGACCCATCCCCTCAACAAAACAAAACAAAAAAATTAACAGAGGGGAATTGAGAAGTTTGGGACATAAAAGCAGGGGGGAGGCATGTGTTGTCCATCTCCGTGGCTAGTATTTGTATAATAAAAACATACACATTAATTGCATTTACAGAAAAATACCTCACACATAGAAGCCCCCATTTTATCAGTAACAGAAACATGTTTTTAAAAAAAAAAAATGCCAGAGGGACTTTGTGAAACAACGAGAAAGCTATCATTTCACTAGCTGTTTCAGAAACAATATTTCTTATTTTCTTTTCTGTGGCTTATTCATCTTGCCACTCCTAGGTTGTATAAAAGTATATATCTGTTCTTCTCATATCTTTTTAAACAGAGAATACAAAGTTACAAGATGGTTATCTGTGCATAGCACAGCTTTTGCCCGCACAGAAAGGCATATACTCCACAACTACAAAAGGACAAGGTGGTGTGCCCCCCCCATTTCCATGCCCGGCACTGTAAGTGCTCTCCTTTCCCTTCCCTTTCCCCATGAGCTGGCATTATCTTAAAGGAGAACCCATGCATATACGTCTCATCCCTAGGATTGTGGGCAACAGCCTCTGCTTTCAGCCTCTTAATCAATATGCTTTTCTTATTAGCCAGTTTGATCCTGAATGTCCTATTTACTTGGTTGCTTATCTTTTTCTTCCCATTTATTACCCCCCCTTTATAATGGAGACCTGAAAATTTGATTTTCAAAAGTAAATACTTGTCAATTTAGTTTTTTACTTTTCTGATTTTTTTCCCCAAAAAGAAAATGGTGCTTGCTTTACTTTAGCATCCTCTTAAGTCTTAGTTAAACAGTTCAGCTCCAGATTGAAAAAATGAAAAGGCTCAAATATCTCTCTGTTATTAGAAAATCTTTCCTTATTAAAAAAAATATTAAATTTTCTTCAGCTTGTTGTGCCATATTTCTTATTCTTCTTCACCTTCTTTCTCCCCGCACCCCACCCCATGTTTCTTATACCTTTTCACCCACCAGTTTGATTGCCATGGCTGCAGCCGTGGGTGAATAATTGCCTGTCTTCACAGGAGCATGTTCTGGAGCTAAAGTCGAGTGCTTGCTTCCTGATGTATGCCTCATTTGGATTCTGCCGACAGCCTAGGGGCTGTATTATTCATGCCTTGACAGATAGCACTCACTAAAAGCATTGGAACCAGGCCAGGTACTGGCAGAGAGATAGTGGAGCATTGCAACTTGCAACAGAGAGAGGAGCATCTATAATACAGAGGTGGGGGTGGGGAAGCGAGCAGTGGATAAGAAGAAGAAAAAATCCACATACCTTCCCTTTCTCTGGTTCTTATTTTTAGGTGGGGGGGGGATTCATTTGCATCAAAATAAAAAAATACCCTAAAAATAAATACATTGCTTCCATCTCGTAGTTCCCTCCTCCACACTACCGCAATCCTTAAAAGCATGCTTGAAAGTTTAACACAATTTTCCACATTTAATTGCAAAGCTGATTTTAATTAGTAAGGCCCTGCATGTGAAAAATGAAGATTCACTTGGGTGAGTGTAACACATTGCAGTGTCTGCTGAATGCTCTAATTAATGTATGGCGGCTGTACAACGGGGTGCACTGTGGGATATTTATGAAAAATTCTGTGCACGCAGACAGCCTATCTGTATGTTCTTGAATCCACAAGAATAAATAACTCCCCCTCCCCTTTATTCTTTATGAGACATCATTGTGCATGCCATCATTCCATCCATAAACTTTACAGCATTTCCATCCTTTTTTACTGTTTGTCAGTGATACTATAAATCAGAAGCCAGAGCATGCATATTTTTACTTTAGTTTTAAAGAAGGATTTGGTTGGGCACTCTTCAAAGATCAGGATCCATTTTGAGGGGGGAAGGATGAGAACCTTCATTTGTGCCATCTGCATCTCTCCTCCCTTCCTCCCCCACTTTTAAAACCACAGTGAAAAAATAATGGGAAATCCTAGAAATGAAGCATATATGTATCTCACTGGCAGTTAATCTTTAGGAGTGTATAAACATCTTGGTTGGTGGAATTAAAGTTAAAGTGCAGCATTGGGCTGCAACTTCAAATTTCTGATGGAATTTGCAATATATTTGCGCTATATTTTCTCAAAACAAGAAACATTGACAAAATATAATAATGGAATTTAAGAAAAGGCCATTTTGTAAAAGTGTCAAATTTGTTACTTTAAAAAAAATATTTTCAGTCCTAAACAAAAGGATTTTCAAGTAGAATGTGGCAAGCAATAAATAAATGTGCTGACAGAGAATCCATAATATATCCCCAGTCTGAAGCGGCTGCTCTCTAAATATAACCATATCCCCTTTATCAGAATTTGTGATGAATGGGCTGATGAAGCATCAACCAATGTGTAGATTGCTCTTTCTCACATACACACACCAAAAAATATCTCTGTGGTTTTGTCTGAGAATGAATTCCTTTCATGTTTCATTTTCAGCCTGGTTATTTCTGCCATTTGGAATGGCAAGTAACTGTTACAGTTACTACAAAATTATATGACTTTGGTTTTTCATCAATAGTAACCCAGTTAGCACCAAATTAACTATCATGCTATCTATGCTAAAGAGCTAATAATGCTATAGACAAGCTGGATTCACCTGCTGTGATGTGGCAGCTAGATAATAGTTTTTATGGAGAATATGTTTACCCTTTCTGAGAGGCAGCATGGATAATGGTTTGAATGTTGGACTAGGATTCTAGAGAGCAGGATTTGAATCCCCACACAGCCATGGAAACCTACTAGATGAGCTTGGCCAAGTCACACTCTCTCAGCCTCAGAGGAAGGCAAAGGCAAACCCCCTCCGAACAAACCTTCCCAAGAAAACCTCAAGATACGTCTGGCTTAGGGTCACTATCAGTCATAAATGACTTGAAGGCACACAACAACAAACTTCCTTTAGGGGTGTTTTCTCAGGGAAACCCTAGAAAAGGGGAAGAAAGGAAATCAACCCACTCTTAAATCTGGCCAGAGAGAGTGACCCAGATTTGGGAACATAGCCTTTGGCAAAGAGGGAAGCTAGAGGGCTGTGTGTGTGTGTGTGAGAGAGAGAGAGAGAGGCCTGTGCCTTCATGCTGTTGTAAAGAGACAAGAAACAGTCTAAAAGCATTTTAAAGATCTCTTTGAACTTAGATATACATACAAAACCAACATGTTATTCTGTTTGCTGTTTTAATAGAGGTTATACTGTATTTTCTTATAAAATTGGCCTTGACTGAATGATTCTCAGTGGCTTTAACTAGTCAGAACCACACTACCATAAATCTTTAAGGGGAGAGGAAGCCATTTCAGTCTGAGACAAGGAAAAGCAAGGCCTTGTTGCAATTGCCTCCTAGTCACCTCTAATTCTCTAGGTGTCAGTAGGATAATTTAGGATAGTGGGAGGAATGAGGAATTACTTTTTGTTAATAGCAATGTTTAAAAAAGGGAACCAGAAATCCTTACTAATGTACTGCAAAACACCCAGAAATCTTTTAGTTGACTATCTGTTGACCATCACTGCTACACTGCATCACATTCTGCATGTAAATAATGAGGAGGTATCTTTGCATGCTTCTGAGAGTCTGATGGATAGATCAGCATCAGATCAGGACTTAATTTGAACTAGGGTCTAGGTGTGGTGCAGATCTGTTAGTGACTTCTCAGAAATAGTTTGTAAATCGAACTCAATCTTCAGGAGCACGCACTTCTTTTCCTTTCATCTCTCTTTCCTCCATAGAAGTTGAAGGCCTCTCATTAAAGTTGTCACAGTTCATCATAGTTTGTAGTTACATGTGTATCAATTGAAACCTTAATTACTTAATGCTGACCACGTTCTCAGTGTTTGAAATCATGTTTTCAAGTGGGTTTGCAACACAAGGTTACATTGGCAGACCTGCAAGTTAATGGAGTCGGGTGAGGGGAGTGAGGGCATTGTGCCACAAAGGGAGGACAGATGTGTTTCTGAGGCTGCCTCCTTATATGAAAACCATATTTTGGCAAACTCTAAACCTGTTTACAGTTTCAGAAGTGAATTCCAGATCACATGGAGAACAAAGAACGTAAGAATTTATACTTACAGAGTCACACAATTGGTAGATGAAATCATTTGAATTGGAGGAATCTGTAATCTTGTGCTTGTGTAAGGAAGTCCAGTCAGCTCTTCCCTCACTAGTGAGTGACCACAGTCTGTTCTCACACTCCTGGATACAAGACTTCCATGTCCAAAGTGTAGACAGGCTTGAGAGGCCAACCACTTAAGAAATGTTCTTTTCAGTATTAGATATTCATTACTAAAGGATAGGCTTAGCAAAGAGCTCCTGTAAATGTTAACACGATGCTGAGCAGGTTAAAAAAGGAAAGTCATATCAGAAGCATGGTATCAGAAGGTGCTGAATGGCCCATCTGTGTGATGACAGTGACAGCTGATTTGGGATGTAGGATCTGCACTGAAGTCCCTGGCCTTGGCACAGGCTGGGTGTTTCCATGATGATAGCTCATTTTCTTTCAAATGGCAGGTGTTGGGCACATAATTCACCATTAGTGCTCTGCTCCCTGCTGCAGTGTCTATTGTAGATTGGTTTTCGAGGGGGAGTGGCAGTTGCAGACAAGTTCCTATGTCACCCGCAAAATAAACAACAGTTTCTTATATACTGCAATAAAGGGAAGGAAAAAAAGCAGAACCTTGTGAGATCACCCTTATAATTGTCCCTGCAAAAGTCATGTAATTTGTTCTCTTACTTACAACAGATTTTTTTTTTCAAAAGTGAATGTCTGGCTTGTCTGAAAGTATAATATACCCACTTCACTGATAGAAACAGATAGTTTGAGAGCAGCTTTATGAATTTTGCTTCTTAAAGTGGCTCTAAGAGATATATCAAGGCAATCTTCACAGGTTGAGTAAGCCATTTTCCATCCCTCTCGTTTTCTACATCTGAGAAAACAGAGATACTGAAAATTCATTCTTGTCTGTAAAACATTTTGAGATGTACAGATGAGCAGTGTGGCAAAGAGCTTGTCATTACTGTGATTGGGCTCGGCACAACCAATTCAGCTTGGCTGTTTTACTTCTTCATGTAAGTAAGGGCCTTATCCAACATCCAGTATAGTCAACTGAAGACTTTCTGTTGGCCAAGCTGTTGATAAAGATTGGGCCTACTTTTACAAATTATAGCTTTGACGTTTTAGTGAGAAGATTTTTGTGTGGAACCAATTTTTTATGAAGCCATTCAGCATACTCTTATCTGTAGAGTAGTATGCCAATTTTTGTATTGTAAATATCAGTGGTTCATTATCTAGATAAGGGATAGGAAACATCTCTGAATATGAGGCCAGTCCTCTTCCCTGAAACCTGGTATGGGTAACAAATGTCTCAACATCTCAAAAACACATTGAGAATTTTTTTTTGGAGTGTAATTGGAAAACCAGAAACCCATTTCCTTTAAACAAAAATCAAATTCCACACTTTTGGTAGAACACCATCCCTTATATGAGAATTATGCTGCCTGGAAGTTTCCAGAAACACACACACACACAAGTTTTCATATAAAGGGCTGAAACTCTGAGGGTTCCACGAGATCATAGAATCATAGAAATTCAGAGTTGGAAGAGACCACACAGGCCATCCAGTCCAACTCCCTGCCATGCAGGAACACCCTCAAATCAATCCCGACAGATGGCCATCAAGCCTCTGCTTAAAAACCTCCAAGGAAGGAGACTCCACTACACTCCGAGGCAACAGATTCCACTGCCGGACAGCCCTGACTGTCAGGAAGTTCTTCCTGAGGTTCAGGTGGAATCTCCTTTCCTGCAGCTTGAATCCATTGCTCCTTGTCCTGGTCTCTGGAGCAGCAGAAAACAAGTCCCCTCCTTCCTCTACGTGGCATCCCTTCAAATATTTAAACATGGCTATCATGTCCCCTCTTAACCTCCTCTTCTGCAGACTAAACATACCCAGCTCTCTAAGTCTATCCTCATAGGGCATGGCTTCCAGGCCTCTCACCATTTTGGTCGCCCCCCTCTGGACTTGCTCCAGCTTGTCAATATCCTTCTTGAATTGGGGTGCCCAGAACTGAACACAGTATTCAAGATGGGGTCTAACCAAAGCAGAGTAGAGTGGTACCAGTGCCTTCTTTTGCTCCAGAAGGATAAAATAACCCTGTTTTATTGTACAGTCAGTCCTCCACATTTGCAGGTTTTACCTTTGCAGATTTTATTAATCACGGATTATTTGCTGTCACCTCTGCTGCCTCCCTATGCCATTTTTAATAGGGACTGCAAGCCTCTTGAGGCTGAGAAACTGTGAACAAGACTTGTAAGTCCCTATTAAAAATGGTGTGGGGCAGCAGTGGAAGGTGGCAGTAAGCCCCCCAGCCCCCCACTTCTGCCTTGTGAAGGAAACCTCAAAGGAATCCATGGTGGGTTGAATATGGTGATCATACTTTTTGTGTTAAATATGGTTTGAGAGGGCCTAAAGTTATTCAAGGTTTTTTTTTTTTTTCATTTTCACAGTGGTCCTATGCCCCTAACCCTAGCGAATGTGGAGGGATGACTGTGTTTGTATACCTGGCATTCTCACATTTGTATTCCTCATGCCCTTTGAGTGTGTGGCTCAGAAGGATAGATGCAGGAATTTCCAATTCTAGTTTCATCACAACCTTATGCCAAGATAACAGACCCCAATTCTGTGTGTGTTTCATACAGTATATAATATGAGATGTAAACAGACTATATTGTTTTTATAAAACAACAAGATTGGTAACTTGGTTCATACATTCAGTTCTTCATATTCCACAGTAGCTTCTTTTCTCACAAGAAACTCACATAGAAAAACATCATGATTACAAAAACATTAATCCTAGAATGTTGTAGAAAAAGCAAAATCCCAGAAAAAGCAAATAACCATTATGACCAGGTACAAATCGAAGAGTTAGTCCTCGAAGTTATACAGCAGCTGAATGTTCACTTGAATCTGTGATGTTGCTTGTGTAATTATACCACATGTAGCATCACTGGAACATGTGTGTGCATCCTGCCTTAATTGCTAATTGATTTTAGTCATTACTTTGACTCCTAAGGAATGAATGGGGGAGAAAAGGTGGATAGAACAGCAAGAAAAATCAGCAAGGTGAAAATCTACAGCTTTTGGGGCTCATCCATATACTGAATTGCTTTTCAGTTAGTTGACATTAACGTAATAATAATAATAATAATAATAATAATAATAATAATAATAATAATAATATTTATTTGTATCCCGCCCCGATTGGAATCATGATAAATCTGACTTCCTGGGATGAAGTGGCTTATTACATGACTTCATACTAATGTTTGCATACAAGAAAAGCAGAAAATATAGGAGTTCATGGCCATTTCCACACTAGATTGTTATAGTGTTGTTATTCCACTTTCAACATCCTATGGAATCCTTTGAGACCCCTCGCTAAACTGCAAGCCCCAGGATTCCATAGGATGTTGAAAGTGGAATAATAGCACTATAGCAATCTAGTGCGGAAGTGGCCAATGTTTTAAAAAGAAGTGCAAATGTTCATATTCATGTTAAATAACTGGCTGTATAAAATGTTTTATTAGTACATCTCTAACATGTGGAGAGAGAGGGCATTGTTGGAAAAAGCGTGTGAGAAAGATGAATCTTTCTAGCAGAGTAGGCAAATCGTCAAGGCAAAAGCTGAACAACAAGTCTCATGCCTGTTCATCCATACAAAAGATCTAGCAGAGAAAGAAACAAGTTTTGTTTTCTTTGTAAAACAATTAAACTTTTAAACAATTAAAATTACTTTTGCATAATTAAATGCATGGTCTAATGGAGGGGGGAGAGAAAGAGAAACAAGAGTAACGCAAAAAGAAAGTGGGTGTGGCAAAGGTGTCTGCAAACAGAGAGTACAGGGCTGCAAGGGAAGAAATATTATTCAACTATTCAGACTTTTCCTCCTTGATGCATGGTGGTGGTAGTGACGGAGGGATTGTTACAAGTGGAAGACATCATCCTCTATCCTGTTCCCTAAAATTCCATGAATGAGACTGGATGACGGAATAGTAGAAATCTTATCTGGAAGGACCTTAAGGCATGCTTCATCCATGATTGATGCCAGATTATTTCTTCATTGCATCAGCAAAAAATGAGCGTGGATGCCTTTGGTTTAGACTAGAACAGTTTACAAAAAAATAAATATAAGAACTGTGGTCAAATGACCAGGAAGAGATTCTAGTGTAGTGCTTTTCAACATGGTAATTTGTGCAGCCTTCAGCTGCCAAATCCCAGAGCTCAGAAATGTCTGCTCCTACCACTCTTTCTCAGCCAAGACTCCTCAGGGAGAGAGAAAGTAAAAGCCTTCTCTTCCCTCTCCCGCCAAGCAGCTCCTTTATCTCTCCCTCTTCAACAAGCTTGCAATTAACAAGCCTGCCAGAAAGGCATGTGTCTCTCCCATTGCACCTGCTGGGTCTGAAAACTCCATCTGTTGTCCCACCTAGAGGGGCACACTGCAAGCTCCTTTGATAAGGCAGTCCTGAAACCCCTGTACCTTATTTGTGTATTTATTTAAAACAAAAACAATTATGGTAGCCCTATTCTGTTCTAGAGTAGAGTTACATAGGTGTTGACTTCGGTTTGCCCCATATTTTGCTTTTGTAAAAAAAGGGATGAAATGGGGAAGCCATGGAAACAATAAGAAGGGATTATGGGAAATCCAAACAAATTCCCAAGCTTGCCAATGTTAAGTTTTTTTCCCCTCTTGCAGTCCCCTGACTCATAAACTGCAGGCAGGTGAGGCAAATAAACTGCAGGCAGGTGAGGAATTTCATTTTGATGAAGGGTGGGAGCTTGGTGAAACAAGACCAGAAGTATATGTGCTAGATGCTAAAGTGGGTTCTCCAACTGTAGTTAACATAATGTTAACCTTAGTAAGGTGGAAAGGAGCTTTTGGGAAACACCTACCTCAGTAAGGTATAATTAACCCTTTGTGTTCATGTTTCACTAACCCAGAGAATAGGTCTTCCAATCCTACTACTTTTCTGTAGCTTTTACTGATACAGGAATAGTGACTTTGCCTCTATTTTCAAAAAGCAACATGCATATTCCAATCTATATGCTTGTAAGGTGTTTAGCCCAGTCAGTCATAAGGGAGCAAGCATCTTAAGCCAGCCCTGACCACACACTCAGCAAGTGTACTTGTAGATACATATGCTCTTCTGCCACACCCTTTCTGCCTGTGAAGTCTTGAGAAATGCATTCCTGTGATGGAATATTGCAGCCTCTGTTCACTATAGTGCTGGAAAATGTTTTTTGATTTTTATTACACATATATATTTGTAATACATTTGTAAGGAGACTTTGCTGATTTTTAGTATTACTTTAATCTTAATTCATCTTATTGTACTATCCTCCTCCTCCTGTTCTGTCTTTTCTCCAGGAACTCAATGTGATGTCATTTGTATATAAACTAAAATAAATATTTCATCATTTGATGTTCCTAGTATAAATTAATATTACATGAATATATAATAAAATGCACAAAAATGGTGTGAGTCCATGGGAGGTTGAGAAAAAAAATTGCTGGTCCTCCACATATTATAGTTAGAAAACCACTGCTCTAGTGATCTTATCATCTCTACAGCATGTTACTCCTGGAGGTCTCATCTCGCTGTAGCACATTGCTATACCTCCTAGGCCCTTTCTGAAGGCATGAGGTGGGAACAGAGGCACAAAGAATTCCAGTTGTGGGAGCACTGCTTTCGGTACACCTGCATGGTTTGGTTCAAATAGGATTTTAAAGAATACATCATATGAATACAGATTGAGAATAGCAAAATCATAAGAAGAACATGTTCAAACTTCAAGGATGAACCTTTATAGCAAGATTTCAGTAAGGCTGATTCTATTTTGGGAATAATTGGCTCTTGGCGGGACATCTCTGTTTGACCTAAATTCTGTATTTCCTAATTTTGGAAACAGTGCCAATTGTTGGCTTTTTACTGTTTGTCTGCAGGAAGCAATCCAAGCTGCCAGGGTATATTATTATTTTGTACTAATCAGTTGGTGGCAGTTGTAAAATATACATAGTAATATTCCTTGTTCTTCCTATCATGTGAGGAAAAGATCACATTTTTATTTTAGTAAAGGTAGACAAAGCTGTGCTACAATGACTTGTACTATTTTCAAAAAGATATGACTACTTTTGCATCTATGGAAATACAAACATATGGGCTTTGTTCAGGTAGCATCATTTCAGTGCAATAAACTAGTTTGTTAGATTGTGAACAGGAGCTGGCATCATGTTAGTGGCATATACAAGTGAAAGTTAACCTTACATCTGTATATACCTATTTTTAATTGTGGTGGTCATTGGTTCTGCCTCTGCAGCAACCAAAGCTCTCCCCAGACCTACTGTAGAACCACTGAAGCCACCTACCCACAGCGATTTGTACCAAGAAGAGCACAGAAACATCTGGTTATGTCCCTACATCAAGATGTGAAGCAATTATGCCATCCATTGAGACCTCTTGAAGACAGTAGTGAACCTCAAAGGGTGATGTAATCACTTCATTTCTGGCTACAGGTACATAGCCAGATGTTTAGAGATTCCCTCCTCCCACTGTCCTCTGCAAATAAGTGTCCATGGATGGGGGGTTTCAATGCTCTACCCATACAGGATGTGGTAAATGAATCAGTGTGGCGTAGTTCCACATGCAAATCTACTATGCTATCCTGACCCATGCAAAATTGTATACAGTGTGTTTGTTCATCATCCATCCTCATTTTCCTTCTCCATATGCACGTGATTTTGGTGCTTCTATTCTGGCTTATTCAACCACAGTTTCTTATGACACCAGAATGGTAGAACTCTGGTTTAATTGCCATGTATAAATCAAGTTTATGAAACAAAGATTAGATATTGTTACATCTGAACAGCATGATTGGTGTGTACATGATTTCTCATCCTTTGTGAATTGGTTCTTCTGCGAAACATCTTTATTAAAAGAAGCAGCACATACTACAGATGCAATAACTCAGAAGGTACCCCTGGTTGTTCTTTTCCATTTGGTCTGCTTGCAGCCAGTTGAGATTGACAAGATATGCCAGATATGCAAAAATTCTCATTTTATATCCAAGAATCAAGGTCCTTTCTATGAAAGATTAGGCATACTTGCTGTATGCAAATACACAGGAATGTAGGCTTGGCACATGCAGCAGTAATTTCAATGCTGACTATATTGTCGGGGGTAATTCTCTAAAATATGAATGGGCTGGATGGCTGCTCTGGTTGCCCCAATCCAAATTAGGTCATTGTAAAAAAAAGAAGAGGAGTGATTTGGTCGCACGTCCCACTTCTTGTAGCAGCAAATGTAGTTGTGCAGAGAGAGATATGAATTGCGAGTGGCTCTCTTCTGGCAGCACCACTATGGAAATGGGATGAAAAGGGTTAAAAGGGTACTGCTGCTGCTGTTGATTTCAAGACAATAGAAAATATAAGAACAATTTCTTTAAAAATTAAATGTCAAACTAGATATGATGTTAATTTAATGAATCTAATTAACACACACCTTTTGGGTTACATGAAGAACAGTCAGAGGGAAGCTGAGCACCCACAATACTTAGTGGCTGAGAAGGGCAGTTTAAGTACTTCTTTCCCTACCAGTGTCCTGTCTAAAATCTCCTCCCTAAATTTTCTGTGATTGCATTTTAAGGGGAGGATGTGTTTGCACCAATGGAAATTTCCCTCTCTTTAACAGCTTTATAGAGGAGATATTTGTCAGGATGAGGACAGGAAGAGAAAGAGGTCAGCTCTTCCCCCACCCCCATGAACATTCCCGGTACTGCTCTGGCTTCCCCTCTAGCTATTATTTACATGACTAAAAATGTGTGTGTTAATTTTGTTGTTGTGTGCTTTCAAGTCATTTCTGACTTATTGCAAGCCCAAGGTGACTCTCTCATGGGGTTTTCTTGGACTGAGAATGTATGATATGCCTAAGGTCACCCAGTGGTTTTCCACAGCTGAGCGGGGAATCAAACCCTAGTCTCCAGGATTGTAGTCCAATGCTCAAACCACTACACCCACTGGCTATCTCTGTGTTGATTACATTTGTGCAATTAATATTGTATGTAACTTGGCCATAAAATAGGTCTGAAAAGGAACATGTTAAGTTTGATAAACACAAAGTTACATGCGTGCATCTAGACTCCCACAGTCACCCATGACCAGCCATTGTGCATACTGATACCTAATTGCCAGTGCTGCACACAGAGATGGCTAGGTTTACATGTGCATCAAAAAGCCCAATATACAACTTTTCGAATTTACTTCTTAAGCTATTTCTGCACTACACTGTTGTAGTGCTATTGTTCTGCTTTCAACATCTGTGGAATTCTGGGGTTTGTAGTTTACTGAGGCCAAAGATCTCTCTAGCTGAAAATTCTAAATGCCCCTCCCTAAACTGCAAATCCCAGGATTCCATAGGATGTTGAAAGTGGAATAATAGCATTGTAACAGTGTAGGATGGGAATGGCTTTAGAAATGAGAAAAATTTCAACTGAGCTCAGGAGTGTGAGCTAAGATCTCTATCCCTTCAGAAAGTTCACTGCCAATTAATTGGGAGGCAATTCTGTTGCCTAGGCGGAAATTACATTAGATTTCATTGCATAACATTTAATTGGCTACTCAAAAGTTAATGACTGAGCAATGACTGTAGATAGACTGTAAATCATTTCCCTCTCCGTGTTGGTCTTGGTTCTCTCACACTGCTTTCTCTGTCCTGGTTTGCTTCTGTCTGACATTCTCCTTAGTTTTTCCTAGTCCTTTCCTCCTTTCTTCAGCCTCTTTTCCCCTTATAGCGTTTAAAAGCAAGGCATAAGAAAGAAAGATGCAGCCTTTCCTTAGATGTTCTGGCCACAGAAGGTTTGCTGGAATTTCTAGAAAGTCGATTTCTCTCCTGCAATCATCATGCCATTTGAGGCTTCTACTCTCTTGGGAGCCTGCTTCTGTTTCCCAAGGGAGATTTCTCTACAGACTAATGGATCATATTGTCAAGCAGAATAAACAGCAACGTTCAGTATTTTTTTTCTTTCACATCCTGACTTGGGATTGCAGCTTTGATATTCTGAACTTGTGTGGCCTACATGCATATTTTACATTTTGCCACACACACACTTATAGTGTAGAGCTAGTATATAAGCGGACCAACATTAACATTCTTCTCCCTCAAAATTCAACCCTCTCAATCCAGTTTTGTACCAACAGGTCAAGGTTACTGTGATGAGTTCTGCATCGAATGAAACAGAGCTTCACATGTTTACTTAATGATGGTCTGCATTTTAACGAAGAATGGGGGCCACTGTGGCTGACTTCACATATACTGTGTGCTGTACAAAGTTCCACAGTGAAAGGGATGAAAAAAAAATAGAGCAGTAGAAACCTGCTAATGTGTCACTTTCAATCTGGATATAAGGTCAGATAATTCAGAAGTCCAAAATCTGGAAAATATTTAGATGACAGATTTGTAGAACTACCCCCAAATTTAGACAAGATTCTATGCTTCATTGTATGATCATATTTTTTTTCTTTTCACAGAAACAGGTTCTCTCCTATTTGGTTTTAATAGCAAAGTTTGATAACTTAGGGCATAATATTAAACACACAGCAGCTTTATTTTTCCCCTTTATCTTTTTTTTTTTAATGGGAGGAAAATGTATTGGGATCCTCTCATGCAGGGAGGAGAGGCTTTATATTTTCCTTCACAGCCCAGCTTTTATATATAATCATACCCTACAATGCCATGACTGTGCAGCTCAGAGAAAACAATATTGGCCATTGGGAGAGTATTTTTCTATGTCCCATAGCTGCACTGGAGGAAGCCAAAAATTATATATGAAATCAGAGGAGAGAAGGATTAGGACTTTCCACTCTCCATGCATGGGGGGGAGGTCTAATAAAAATGGGGGAGTGGAGGTTTGCTATACAAAATGTTGATTCCTGGATACGTTGTTATCAGAATGTTATCAGAGCCCTTATGTGTGAATAATAGGGGTGTAAACCTTCATTTATTTTCTTCTCACATGCAATAAAAAAGAATTTCAGAAGTTTTTCTGTGCTGTGAGGGTTTTTTTTTTTTTGCCATTTTTTGATGATTGTTCATATTTTAAGGCCATTTTTGCAAAAATCTCATTTCTGCAAATAACCAAAAACTTAAAAAAAAAAAAGAAAGAAAGAAAGGAGGGAAACCACCGAGTTTTTTTCCCTTGCTGAAGGACCAAGAAAAAAAAATCTTACAGGGGCTGAAAATTTTTGACAGGTTGTCTGACTATGTTGAAGCACCTTTTCTTGTTGAAGACAAACAAATTTGAGAATAATCTTTACTTCATTAGTCAGTAAACATGCTTAATAATCTAGCAGTTATGTGGAGAGGCCCATATTGTCAAGGGAAGAATGAAAAAATGTTAGTATAGTGAATATTAGTTGGAAAATGCCTCATAATACATACTTTATCTTTCAAAAGAGGCATGCCCCCATCCATGACCACACATGTCCACACATGCATATACACATCACACAGCAGAATTACACAGTGCAGCTAGTCTGGCTCTTCTAAAAATGACACACCCTCATCTCTTCCATTGGCTTTTTACTGTTCCTGAAGAGACCTGAGGACAGACTTCAACTTTTTCCTGATAAAGACATGCCATGTGCCCCGATTTAATTTGTCCCTACTTGTCTGTTTTATTGTTATTACGGCCTTTCATGAGGAAATATATGAAGGTCCAGGAATTGTCATCTTTGCAGTCTCTCATTAAATTATCTGCAGACCTACAATAAACCTTTGTGTGGACAATGGAGAATTTTGGCCATCGAGGATTGGTCATAATAGAATAAAATGGCTTCAGTGGGTGAACCATTGCCAGATTTGGTACATGTCTGTCTCAAAAATCTATACAGTAGCCCCTCCACATTCACAAGGGTTCAGGGCACATAAACCTCGCGAAAGTGGAAAAACCGTAAATAGCTCCCCCCTGCATGATTCCCCTCCCATTCCTTAGCCTCTGGCCCTGGCGTTGGGGAGATTGGGGGGGGGAGATAAAAGACAAGCTAAAAGGCTTATGAGTACTTTCCCTTCAGACAGAGAAGAGGGGAGTTCTGGAGTTCTAATTACTTGTGGTGACCATCTTGAGAAAGGAGCACCAATCAGCAGCCAATGCAAAGCAGAGTGTGCACCAAATGGCAGAGAGGCCATGCCTTCAGCAGTGGGAGGGGGACTTTGCTCACCCAAAAGGAAAAAAAAAATGTCCATTTGAAACACAAGCCTTGTAAGCGTAAAGTGAGGAATGGAAAAGATAGCAGGAAGAAAATGGGGAGGGGGGGTGAGGAGGCAAGCACATGCCTTGCGAACAATCAAATTTGCAAAGGTCAAACCCGCAAATAAGGAGGGAGGACTGTAATAGTAAAACATACTTGAAAGACAATTTTTAAAACCATTTGCAATTAAGAAGCAATCTTGCATCACTGGACTAGGATAGAATTTTGAAAGAGATGCTGGAGATATGCCACCAGCTGTGTTGACAATATTAGACAATAAAGGCCATTACATATAAAGGCCATCAGTATGAGACAAATCTTTATTTCCAAAGTTCTGGTGACTCTGAAAAATAAATTTCATAAGTAAATAGTTTATAGCTGAAGTTTCTCATATAAAAACATTCAAAGGAGCAGAAATAATTTTTCAAATGATATTTGGCTTCAACCAAGTTTTTATGTGAGCAATTATATTATAAAGCTACTAAGAAAGTACAAAAAAGGATGCAAGTTTTCAATGTTTGCTAAACCTACAGTTTTCCAGTAATGATTGCTAAATATATATTAATAAAGTGTAGCATTTTAAAAGACCAGATTTTAGTTGAAGCATTCTAAAGTGCTATGGTACTGTTTTTTCTATAGTTTGAAACCAACTCCCTCCCATGCCGTTAAAAGCTACTTTTTTTCTTGAAATCAGGAATGCCTAACATCTCAATCCTCTGACTTCTGGAATTCAGAATATTACACACTTGAATGATTCCTAACCAACCGTGTAAGAGACAGAACAATGTCTTATAGTTTGAGCTGAATGTGGGAATCTTGTACCCCTGATTTAACTACAGTTTTTATCTTTTTTCTTTTTTATTACTTTTTTTGCTAATAATTTGAGTTGTTTCTCATAGTATGCATATTCTTGCTTTATGGAGAATTTTCATTCTGTTATTTTCCTATTGTTATTTTTTTTCTCATTTGGGCAAAGCAATAACTAGTGTAGTGGTCATGTGGAAATTACATATCTAGATTAGATATAGTGCTAAGGCTTGAATAAAGTTAATTTTGAGGACAATGTTTTACATTTATTGTGTGATTAGTGTTGATTTGGGATTGATAGTGAATAAGCCTAGACCTGTACTGGCAATGCCATTAAATCCTAGTAAATTTTATAGTTCAATTTTGGTAAATTAACTATAGAATGCAATTTTGCTTTGACTTATTATGTTGAACAAGGTGTATCAGTGCTGAATGTAGATGTCTATCATATTTTTATTAGAGATGCCAGGCAGAATGTTTCTGGTAATCTCTTCATGCTTTGGAGGTCCATTCTGGCAACTTTCTGATTTTGGCAACTAATGAACTCTTGAGGATGGGGGTTGCAATGAACTAATGCTGTCATATTTCTTTAAAAAGCTGATATGTTGCAATTGCTTTTAAATGTAATACTATCTTAATAGGATAGTTTATTTAATTGTGTTTTAATTATTTAATATGATAACTTTCTGTATGTTTTTACCAGTACTTGTTTTCAAATAAACAAACAAACAAACAAACAAACAAACAAACAAATAAATAAATGATGTGCCAATGGATGCATGCATTCCATTTTTCTGTTCACCATGTTCCTTAAACACCATGTAATGCTATATTTGTGTCACTGCTAAGCCTTGCTATTGGCAATCAGAGTTCCTTGTAACCAGTTTTTGTAAACCAAACCTTGGTTTCAAGCACCTGTTAAGAGAGGAAGATCAGCATTCACCATGATTGGCAGTGAGGAAAAAAAAACCCCTAAAGATGAAGGGAGAAATTCAAGAGTCTTTGATATATTCCCAACAGCCCGAGGTGCTTTCAGATTAGTTGTTTTGTTTGTTTGTTTGTCATTTATTGGAGCTTCGTGAATAAAATCTTACAGACAACAACAACAAAATACTCAAACAGGTTTAGGATATGAGTTAGTAGGAGAATACACATTAAAGACACTTGACATTTTGTTCCAGTGTAGTAATTTTCAGGATGTTATTGGGTATTTCCAATTGAGATAAACACTAGATTCTCCAGGAAACTCTATCATGATGTAGTTCAGTCTGGACCAAAAATATGCCTCCACAAGTAGGCGTGTCTTGATGGTGATCGATGTGGTTGTGAATTGGTGGTGACATAGTCAATAAAAATTGACCAGTCCTTGTAAAAAGAGTGCAATTTCTTATGTCCATTACAAGGATTGATATTATAAGAAAGTTTTTCAAGTAACCATGTATTCCAAACTCTTGTTCACCAATTTTCCAGGGTAGGATCCACTACCTTCCAGCTGGCAGCTATTTCAGTTTGTGCTGTGGCCAGGAAGAAGACCATGAGATTTCTCTTTTAGATTAGTGTTTCCTCTAGTATATATATAAAATAGTAGGAATGCTGGCAAAAGTGGGTGGTCTGTTTGGTAATCTGGTCTAAGACCACAGTTTTGATTTCAGGGCAATTCATCCACAGATGGATGTAAGAGTCAATTTGTTTGTATTCTCTTGAGCATAGTGGTGAAGCGTTTTTGCTTTTTTTTTTTTTTTAGCTGATCAGAGGTTAGCTCCCATTTGTGTATTATTTTGAGTATCTCTTCTCTTGTATTGGCTGATATAGACTGGTAAGGACAGGAAGACCAAATTTGAGCCAATCTGATCAAATATGGAGCCAAACTGAGTCAATGATTGGCAGTTTAAGATGTGATTGCCAAACTAGTCTGGCAAAGAGGCCATTTCCATAAATGGCTTTCACTAAGGCCACACTGCAATGTTATGATGCTATTATTCCACTTTCAACATCCTGTGGAATCCTGGGGAGGGGGCATTTAGAATTCTCAGCCAGCGAACTCTTTGAACTCAGTAAACTACAAATCTCAGAATTCCACAGGATATTGAAAGTGGAATAATAGCACTTATAACAGTGCGGAAGTGGCCTAAGATTTTTATATAGATGCAATCTCTCCTTTGTGTTATGAGTGCTTTTTTGTGCGTAGAAGTCCTGTATCATTCAAGACAATGTAGGGTATTTCTAGATCAGTGGTTCTCAACCTTCCTAATGCCGCAACCCTTTAATACAGTTCCTCATGTTGTGGTGACCCCCAACCATAAAATTGTTTTCGTTGCTACTTCATAACTGTAATTTTGCTACTGTTATGAATTGTAATGTAAATATCTGATATGCAGGATGTATTTTCATTGTTACAAATTGAACATAATTAAAGCATAGTGATTAATCACAAAAACAATATGTAATTATATATTGTGAAATATTTATTTCTAATTACAAATAAATGAAATTGGTTTTTTTTTACATACCTGTTACTATCACAAGGGGGCAGTATTCACATCAATGGCTTCCTATGGCTGCAGATTCCCTGTGCATCACAAAAATCCACCCAAAGGGCAGGGAAAACCACTGAAGCAGATTTTTATGAGGGTATGGAAGGCTACAGGGGGACAGGAAGGGAAGCAAAGTATCCATGGCCACTGCATACTGAAGTATGCCATTGGATCAAATATGCAGCACTTAAAACAGACTGCATGTTCTCTGTGATTTCCAAAAAATCCCCTAATCTATGAAAAGGATTTCTGAATTTCTTAATCTCTCCTCCAAAGTGTGAAAAACTTAACAGTTTCTAGGCAAGTGAAAACAACACCAAGTCTTGTGGGCTCAACAATACATAGTGTTACAGGGCCACTCTTCTGAAAAGTGTGATTCAGCAACCAGACAATCTTCAGGAGGCTCTTGCTTCTTCCAAATATGCAGCTCTCTATACTACAGAGCTTGTAAATCACTGAAAAAATGTCTGCTACCTCAATACATTTTTATAAATCTCACCAAATGCAGTCTTTCATTCATTCTCCATAGGATGTTGAAAGTGGAATAATAGCACTATAACAACTGTCTAGTGCGGAAATGGACAAGGTTTCCTTTTTAGGAAGCAAGCCTTGCCTCGGCCCTCAGTTGAACCGTGAAGAAGCGAAAAGCCACGTGTCTTTAAGTGGCATCTACTTTAATGGAATCAAGCTCTACCTTGCAACTGCATACCAAAGCCTACGCCAAGCGCATAATGGGATCTCCAGGCGGCTGGTGCCACACAAGCCCAGCATGCAAAAGTCCTCTATTTAACATTCCCATCAATGGAAGGAGAGAGTGTGGCGTCCAAAGCCAGGTCCAACATGGGGCCACTGCTCAGCCCCTGTGGGAAAGGCAGAAAGGCAGCCAGCTGATCCCCACAGGGACTGTGCCTGGCCAACAATTGCCACTCCCTTTGCGGCGCAGAGGGCTGCTCCGTATTTACCTCCTGCTATGAAAGAGCGGAGCCAGTAGAAGTCCCTTCGGGTAGGAGACAAAGGCAGCTGGGCACTGGGCCCCATCACCGTTGCCTCGGTGGCCATGGGGCCTGGCTGGGTCACTCTCGAGGCACAGGGTGAAGGGAAGGGAGAGGAAGAGGAGGCAGCTGGAGGACTGTGCCCGAGCCTCACCGTCTCTACCACATGGTGCTGGGTGGGCTGTGCCTCCTCAGTCCTGGAGGCGGAGCTCAGCCCGAAACACGGAAAGAGAGAGCCAGTCCGGCGGCAGGGAGGAAGGAGGAAGGAGGCTGTTCCCCCGCCTGGTCTGAGGCCTGCTGTTAATGCTGAAGGCTCAGTCCTTCAGAGGGGGGAACTCTCGTACGCCGACGCGACGCGGTCCCCTCCAGCTCAGGCATCACTCCTACAGCGGCCTCCCCGAGCTGCCCACCCAGGCCAGCAGCGCCCACTGATAGTGTCAGAGGCTGGCGG
Source organism: Ctenosaura bakeri (assembly GCA_948474755.1). NCBI lineage: Eukaryota > Metazoa > Chordata > Lepidosauria > Squamata > Iguanidae > Ctenosaura > Ctenosaura bakeri. Next base: position 78,911 of record CAOLHI010004055.1, read on the forward strand.
AAGAAGTGGCTTGGCTGCTGGTGATAGTGGTGCGCCCCCTCCCTCCGCCGGCCTGGGTGGCCACTTCCCTCTTTTTTCCCCACCCGCCACAGTGAGCTGTGCGAAAGGGAGAGGGAGCAGGCCGAACGAGGCCTCGGCGGTGCTGTGGGAGATGGAGTCAGACTAGACTTTCTGCCTCTTGCCACGTCCTGACCCGCCTCCACACTGGTCAGGCTTCCTTTAAGAACTGCACGGCAGGCTGAAATTCCACAGGGAAGGCTGCTACATATGTGGGCGTATCTGCATGTGGGCAGACCCCCCTGGAGATGGATAGAGGAGCAGTGTCTCAGTTCCTAAGACCATCGGAAATATGTGTTTTCCGATGGTCTTAGGCGACCCCTGTGAAAGGGTCATTTGACCCCCTAAAGGGGTCGCGACCCACAGGTTGAGAACCGCTGTTCTAGATGGAGGGTTTCTAAGGGTAACCACTGACAAGGCAATTTTTTTCCTTACTAATCGATTTTCTGTGGAAATTAGAAATGAAGAAGTAGTGCAGAAACATAGGAGAGTTTGCAGTGGGAGGCAACACCATCTGGTCCCCCTCAATTATATTTTTTTGAGTGAGGGAAGATGGCTGCACAACGAAACCAAAGCTGGAAGAATATGTTGCCTTCCACTTGTAACCAACCTGTGCCTTTCCATAGCTTCTTGTGTTTTTCCTTGCCATATAAGAATCCGTTAAGGATGGAAGGGTGGAACAGCTTCACAATGCCCTTTGGCTGATTGCTGCAGGATCCATCTGTTTGCAACCACTCTTAATCGTGGTTTATATTTCTGTGGAAATGCTACAGATTTTTTTTTTAAAGAAAACAATATAAGAGTCATGTGTGAAAGTGCTTTGAGTGGACAGAGAAGCACTTGAGTTTAAACTAGGCTCTTAATATCACTTGAACATCTGTTTCTGTTGTTCCAAGACAATAACTGTTGGCTTTCTTTGTCCATGAAATGTATTACTACTGTTCACTGAATGTACAATTTTTATGTGACACTTGTTTTAGCACTTAAAGATGTTTGTTATCCTTGTAACTTGCTTTCTCTTTATATAACCGTTGCATTCAATCTGGCAAATATCACTTGTCAACTGTAGCGTAAGACCCTTAGTTCTCTTGTAGATTCTTTGGAAAAATTTTCATAATCTTTTAAGAATAACCTATCCTCATTCGACAGCAGGCTGTAATATGTTTCAGTGCCACAATTCCCCCCAAATTAACCAGGTTTTGATGGCACTCTCTTCTTGTCCCATTTTAATACTTATAATCTTTGGGAGGGAAATATAACACTTCCTTGTCCAATGCTTCAGGTGCTTTCACATATGCTCTTTTTGTTTTGTCTAATACTTTAAAAAAAAATCTGTCTACTATAGTACCCAGGAATACACTCCACAGAAAGAAGTCAACAGATTAAATATGTATTGAAGAGGTGGGCTCTATGAAACATTCTGAGGTCTCTCATTAGTGGCTGTTCTCAGTAGCTATTTTATCTCTGTGTAATACACTTTCAGGGACAAGCTAGACATGACAGGGTTCTGAATCTCTATACAGAGGGGAAATAATGAAACAGAGACCAGAGGTGGTATTAAAATGGCCCAAATTTTTAATGAATTTCCAGACTGCAGCTACAGACTGAGAGTATCATAGAGTCTCCTGGTTTTGTGTTAAATTTTATTTGTTGTTTCTGTATCTATATAGCATAAATCATATCTGCTGATTTATACAAGTAAGAAAATAGATAGTTTTCAGTCTCAATGGGAGATACAATACAACATGGTAAATGGGGGAGGTAACATAAGTATGGGAAGGGATAGACAAATATAGCAAAGTCATATATTTTGTAAATTTTGTTTCTCTAAATGTTGTTTCTCTGAGCTAAGCTGTACTGATTACACTAGGGATGGAATGATTCTATGATTCACAACTTCCCCTGATCAGGATTTACCATTCCTGATCGAGACTGATCAAACTGATCAAGATTTACTACCCTTAGATTACACTTGGATTTACTGTTGAGTAAACATAATACCAAGAACTAGAAGTCTTTAAAGGAGGAAATTGAACATTGTTTCCTAATAATAAGTCCTGTAAAATACCAGCCATTTCAGGATTTTTATGTTTTGATGCATCAGTGATTTCCCTTTGGAGGCAGCTTTGCAATTAACTGCACATCTAAGTGGCGATAGTCCTTCTTATTTCACTAACGTCTCAAGTACTGGTCTGCATGTCACGCTGAACTATATCGTATGCCTTGCTGAAGTCCATTTTCTGTTTCAGTTGTTGTGTGCTCCTTATCAGCAAATCTGGTCCTTTTGAAAATGTGTCCTCAAACTCTGCTTTCAGAGGGTTCAAGTCAAAGTCAAGAGGAGATGTGCTGTATTAGGAAATGTAATATTTATTAACCATATCTTGAATGAAACAGAAAAATGGCTCCAAAATAAAATCATGGGGAAACTGTAGTTGACACCTTAGAAACAATCAGAAGTTAATGATGTGGAAAATTAGTCAAAAATGAGTTTACGAAAAAACTACCTGTTTGGAAAGTGGTTTTTAGAACTTACATGGACATTTCATGACGAAGTGGCTTTTAATTATGAAAAGAAATGATACTGTCTATAGTCTTTTAATTCAGTGCTCCGTGAGGTACTTGAAGCATTATTTTAAAATACATTATTAAAATATAGCAGGAATTATATATTATTCCATGAAGTATATAATTTCTTTCTATAAATCACTCTGGTTGTGTGCACCAGAAATTATTAAATAACATCCTGAGGAATCAGAATGAACTGGGAAGAAACAGATGGCTGACAAATGATAGCTTAATCTAGACAAGAAAATGGTATTCTTTGGGTTGGTGAGTATCTTTTTCTGGACACATGCAAAAAGTAGGGAGACATAACCTCTACAAATACATTTGGTCTTCCTATTGTTATTTGGTATATATTTTTAAAAATGAAGGCATTAGCTCTCCAGTATAAGTTATGAAGAAAGCTGTTGGGTCATGCACACACTAGCCTTTCCCTCACCATCCCCTTCTCCAGTGAAGCAGTTTCAGACCTCTGTGGATTCAGTGTGGAAGCCTAAAGAGAGCTTCTAAGCATGTTCCAATGAAAATGCAGGTACAGAAGTTGCCTTCAAGAGCTTGAGCTAAATGCTGGGAGCTTTCAGTCCTTAGGAGTGGAAAAGGGGGGGGGTGCTAATGTGGGTGAATAAACCTCACTCTCTCATTTCATGCATTTTGAATTCCTGGAAGAGAACTATTTATTTTCAGTTTCTTTCACACCATTAACAATTTTGTTGCACTTGAATAACTCTCACTAACTCCTGTGTAAAATCTGAAAATGTCTTTTCTTAAACTGTTCAGTCCTGAGGAAAGCATCTGTGTTTTGCTGCTGTGCTTAGATGGAGTTCCAGGTATATATGTGGTCAGTTCTTTCTGTAAGAACTTGTTCCTCCTTTCTTGTACAGTGTGTCCCATGCAATTTTTTAACTGCTGCCAGAATTAATTTGATTTTTCTGCTTCATCTTTCTGCTTGGTCCTGATCATTAAAATCATTAGTAGCCCGGTATGTGTCATTTTTGCCCAGGGAAAAGCAGAGTTTTTGTTTTTAAGATCCAGATATTTAATCTTTAAACCGTCAATACCTTAGTAGACCTTCACTATTTTCCTGACTGTTTCTCTTCAGAAGCTTTTAAAAAATATAAAAGGAGCAGTAGCAGCAGCAGCAGCAACTCTAAAAGTGATCTTGATTTTTCCAGAGTTTAACCACAGTCTGGCATTCATTATAATAAACTCTTCATCAGAAAAATGGAACTGCAATCCTTTATAAAACTTTGTAAACCAAGAAGAAAAAAGACAAAATTTGTTTGAATGCAAATCAACCGTGGGAAGCTCTATTTTTGATACACAGAATGAATGTCATTCCTTGAGGTTTGGAGATTATTCAAATTGAAGTTTTATATTTAACAATGTGGGACAATAATAATTTAAGGCTAAAGGTTACATTCTAGATGTTTACAGGCCTCAAATTGTAATTTCCTGTACATTTGTGTACTAACATTTTGTAAGTTAAAAAAAAACTAGAATAACTTCACATGTGACAATTTCCTGCACTGAGACAATAGAGGAAAATGTCACGTAGCAAGAATATTTATTTTGGTATCAACACATGGCTCAAGAAGCCAGCATGTCCACAGACAGAGAAATATTTAAGGTCTCTTCTCAGTTTATTTTAAGCACTCAAGTGCACTTTTGTTAATCACACCCATTTCTGTAACATGGACGTGTTTTATTTCAAAGGCTAATTTGCAGTCCAGTTACTTAGCACCTATTGTGGATATCAGTTAAATAACATACAGTGTTTGCGCAGTGAAAAGTACCTCTCAAGGGCCATCCCATTGTTAACAACTGTAATAGCATGACTGATTTTTTTAAAGTTAGAGGCACAAATGGCCCATAGTCCAAGGGAATGGGGAAGGATGGCTCATCTTTTGCTACAAGATGAAGGACAATCCTTGGTTGGACCATGGACTACTTATAGTTTGGGAACGTACAATTGACTTGGAGCCATAGCTTCAGCAGTGAAAAACTCAATGATCAAGCCATTTCCCAATATTGTTGGTGTTGTGTGCCTTCAGGTTGTTTCCAATTTATAGCAGTCCTATGGTGAATTTGTCATAGGGTTTTCTTGGCAAAATTTAATCAGAGAGGGGTTGTCTTTGCCTTCTTCTGAGGCTGAGAGGGTGTAATTTGTCCAAGGTCACTCAGTGGGTTTCTATGGCTAAGCAATGATTCAAACCCTGGTCATAGTCCAGCACTCAAACCACTACACTACACTGATTTCTTACCCAATATTAGCTCATGGTTTTCATCGTACTGGTTGGAAATATTGAGGAATGGCTTGGGTCATTTCTGAATCTTTCAAATTTTCCTCCACACACAACTTGATGATCTGAGGCCACTTTTTATCCATCCATATTTCTCACTATCAATAAATGGTTTTGTATTTCTGGGGACGTTCTTGTTATCTGCATGAAGTATCTGAGGTAAATAGGCTGCACCAGCAAGGAGTCTAGGGGGAACAGAATAACCCTGAAGGCAAGGGTTAGAATTATTTGGTTCTACACATATTTTTGGATCTTAGCTTCTAATCCAAAACATCTAGAGAATCAAATATTTATGCCTCTTCCTCAGGACAAGAGAAACCTTTCTGACTTATAAGTTGCATCAGTTGCAGTAGGAATTGGTGCTGCTGATTTTGTGGGTGCAAGATCTCTGTCACGTAGCTCGGTGTATTGAATTAACATTGCCCCATTAGATTTAATTGGAGATTGTGGCATGCATAAAAACTGTTGAGGCAGGGAAGTCTTCCCTGTAAGGAGTCTTGAACGATATGCCATGGAAACCACCAGCTCCCACTGCAGATATGTTTTTTTTTTTAATGAAAGAAGAAACACATGTGCACCGTAACAAAAACAACAAGAAGATATGGAGAAATGGGCTTTAATCAAGGCTTCATACCTGATCTTTATCTGTAGGGATTTCTATCACTTTTGACTGATGCTTATGAGAAGGACTAGAAGAAAGAGTCTTCTGTGGTGGGAGTGGACTTCTCTCAACCAGCCACTATTTTCATGAATGCATTCCTGTGATTCTCGGAGTCAGTCAAATGGAGCAAAATGACTGTGTTAAACTCAGTAAGAGAGTTCAGATATCAATAACAAATGGTGATATTTTCATTTGACCTAGGTGAGAACAAAAAAAGTGAATGTAATGTTTGCTTGCTTTTTCTCTAAGACAAACCTAACTGTTGATATAAGGAATGTGCCAGGGTGTCTCCATTTTCATTCATAAATATGGGAAGATATTTTACTAAGCTTCTATCATAGCTAGACTGTCCTAGCTGCATCTTGTACCTCTGTCTTCTGGTGCAGGCTTATGATCATAATATCTGTCAATAGTGCCTATATTGCAGTTTGTACATGTAAGTTAATCAATTTGATTGGAATTTATTACTTTAATTTCATTTTTAATTTATATTACAGATATAAATCTTAACTAGCTAAGATGATAGTTTGTTCCTTCACTTGCTTTATTTGTTTGTAGTTTGTAATTTTCTAGGTGGAACAGAACTCCTCATGACAAACTAAGGCCATTTCCTCACTATACTGTTATAGTGCTATTATTCCGCTTTCAACATCCTTTGGCATCCTGAGGTTTGCAGTTTAGGGAGGGGCCTTTAGAATTCTCAGCCAGAGAGCTCTTTGGCCTCAGTGAACTACAAACGCCATAATTCCACAGGAAGTTGAAAGTGGAATAATAGCACTGTAACAGTATAGTGTGGAAATGCCCTAGGATTACAATCACTTGAAAGCATATCTATTGGTTCTTGTAATATTAATTAATTATTTGGAATAACAGAAATGGACAAGGGCCTGACATCCAGATTTCAGTGAAAAGATTAATAGATCAAAAGAGGTTATTAGGCTAAGAATTTCATTTGTAACTTCTGAATGTTTCTTTCAGTTCTCAATTTTTCTTCTTCTCTCCCTTACAGTTAAATGGTTCTGTGGGGAGAATATTTGTTTTAAGGGAGGCAACCAATTACACCAAAACACTTTTCCCCCCTTGGCCATCTGTGCACCGGTGATCTGGCAGACAGATGGCATAATAACATGTGTATTTTTTTTTTCTGAACAGTGTTTACGGCTGTCCTTTGGCAAAAAAAAGAAAGACACAAGAAAAACAGCCCCAAGAACCTGCTCCTAAAAGAAAACCCTTTGTAGTTAAAACAGACAATTCTTCAGTAGATGAATGTTATGAAACAGATGGAACTGAGGAAATGGATGACAAGGAAGAGGAGGAGGAGGAAGAAGAGGAAGAAGAAGAGTATTCTGATGATAATGAGGAACAAGGGGATGATGATGAGGAGGAGGATGAAGTAGAAGATCGGGAAGAAGAAGAGGAGATTGAAGAAGAAGAGGAAGAGGAGGAAGAAGAGGAGGAAGAGGCAGATGAAGTAGAGGATGAAGAAGAGGAGGAGGAAGAGGAGGAGGAAGAGGAGGAAGAAGAAAGTGGTAATGAACAGAGTATTAGTGAAAAGTAAACATCATGTGCATTTTGGGTTAATATTCCAGTGCGGTATGATAGGATTTAGCAGTGTGACTTTCATTAAGATTAACAGAATTCATTGTGCTAAATCTTTCTCCGTGTTGACAGCCACTCTCACTGTGCTTTCTTTACAATTATGTTCAGACACCCATCTTAGAAACAGCTCTTGAAAGAGTTAGCAGACCAGTGTTTGAAATGTGTAGCTTACAAACTCTCATGCCAAAAAATCCTGCAGAAATGTGTGGCTGTATTGCTGCTTGCAGTTTCAGTGCCACAGGCTCAACCAGATGTTTGTAGAAGCAAATGGCTATGTGTGCACACATCTGTATTAACAATTAACGTCTGTGTTTGCTGTACTTGTCTGCTTCATAGTAGTTGCTTGCTTCTCATATGAATATGGCCCCATGTTTGCAGGTGCTCTTGGCAATGCAAGATGAACATCTTCCTTTTTGAAAATTCTGACCCTACACCTTAGCTTGGAAGAAGTATGAATGATATATAGAGAAACAGATAGATATCTTGGTTCTTTGAGACTTGGATGTTGTGTACTTTAGCTGATGTTATAAAAACTATGGAGACACAGATTAACATAGGTATGCCATTTGGAATTTTTATATGTATACACAGCACAATAGATTAAGAAACATTCTTTAGGCATTCCATGATAGATTATCACAGCAATGGCAGTGACATTTTTATTCTTTCAAGTATTGTGGACTTGTAAAACCTGGTGTTTTTCAAACTGTATAAACACTGGTTTCGGATTATTTTAAGAGTCCCTACAGCAATCAGATGATAATTTAATGACATGACAATGAATATATATGCAAAAATTAATGTGCTATCTAAAAGGCATTTTGTTCCCATTCCCAGGGGACACATCTTGGTTTGGTATATTCCTCTTTCTTAACAGTATCCTCAGTTGATTTCCTCTTAAGAGCTAGGTATGAAAGTTGTCTGATTTTGTTTCAGAATTCTCTAGGTAAGAATTAGAAGGCGGGTTTGGCATACTCTATGAAAACAGGCAATAAAAGTATTCTTCATAAATTTTCCTCCCCAAATTCTCAGGAAAGGAAAACACTGAAATTTTAAGCCTTTGCAAGTGAGTGGTACCAAGACAAAGTGGCATGTTAAATTTTCTTAATTTGGAGTCTGTGAATAGCAGAAAGACATATAATCATTAATCACAACAGTTACAAAAACAAACTATACAAATAAGACATTTCTTGAACATAACACACTTTACAATTTTAGACTCTACGTAACTTAGCAGTAAATAAGGCCCATTAAAGTGGAGCTTACTTCTGAGTAAACATGCACAGAACTGGAATGAAAAAAAAGTATCTATGCTATCAAAAGTGATAGAAGAATAAACTAATTTAGAGTTTATACAAGTCTGGTATAGTATATTTACTTCTAAAATATTATAAAACATGCTACCTTTACTAGTTCACTGCTGTATAATGAAGTGATCTAAATCAATAACCAGGAACTATTACTGCTTTATGGTTATTTCTTTTGTGCACAGCTGGTTTCTATTAAAAACAGGTAGTAGGGTGTATAATGATAGAGTAGTGCCTGCGTTAGCTAATTATAAGCAATAACATTTACTGTCTGGAATTTTGGCAAAAATAATGCTTTAAAAGACAGGAGAAAGGTATTAACAACAGAGGTATATTTAGTACTATAGAAAAATATTTTCATTCCTGTGGTTTTGTAAGCCCTTACAGATATAAGCTGGACAACATAGTGGTTGAGCGCAGTACTGTCACGAGTTGACTTCTTTTTCTTTCACTCAAGGAACATGAAGATTTCATTAGTTTATTTAGGACAATTTTTAAAAGAAGGAAATAGAGAGTAATGCAATTAGGTGCCTGAAATGTTGTTTTTAAATTGTCTGCCAAATTCAAGCCTTAAGTGTCAGTACGAGTGTAATATTCCAGATCTCTAACCATGACTAAGAAACTGAAAGCAAGCTTTGGGATTGCATAGACACGCTCCTAACACGCATTGGTTATTGGTCTTATTGTGCTTAAGGCTTTGGTAGTCGTTGGCTTTAACATGGTTACTTATAGCCATGCTTTCCTCTTGACCAGGATTTAAAATCTGTGCTCAGAATTAATTAGTGCCTTTCTTTCGGAGGGGGTGGGGGTATTGGCAGTGGTTAAGGCCAGGAGGAAGTGTATTCCCAGGCCGTTTCTGCACTAGCCTGTTATAGTGCTATTATTCCACTTTCAACATCCTATGGAATCCTGGGGTTTGCAGTTAAGAATTCTGTAGGATGTTGAAAGTGGAATAGTAACACTATAACAGGCTAGTGAAGAAATCGCCCCAGTTTTTAAACCAATGATTCTTGCAACTGGGTTCCCAAATGTTGTTGGATCACAGTTTTGAGAATCTCTGACAACTGGTCATGTAGGTTAGGGCTTCTGGAAGCGAAATCCAGCAATATGTCAGTCTCTTCATGTGGGAACCATTGTTCCAAATCAGCCTTCCCCAGCCTAGTCCTTTCCACAAGTGTTTGACCACAATTCAGTTGTATGCAACCAAGGGGAGTTGTTGTCAACACATTTGAAAGATAGAAGATTTGGAGAAGCTACTGTAAACCATAGTTAAGACACTGTGGACCAACACTAAGAGATCTTTTCTTCCTGTTGATAATACAGGCATATAGACATCTTGAGCCTCATTAAACTGAGTGCTTAAATGGTGTTTTGTGAAAATTGTTTGCATTTTTTTCTGAAACCAAAAACAGTTAAGAGTGGTACATATTAGAAAATATTATAGTCATGGACCTGTTTTGCTTAGAAAATTCCATAAAATGGTGTTTTAAGCCAACTACTGTGGGGGGGGGGTGAGGCATGCAAAGAAGCCATGTGTGTGCTGCCAAGCCCGTCTGTCTGTTTATTGAAGCCTCACTTATTTCCGGTCTTACTTCAGCTTTCCTTCCTCTTTCTAAGGATACTCTAAATAGACCCCTTCCCCAGATTTTGAGATGAAGATTTCAGGAAGCACAGAAAGCTATATTATTGAAAGAGGCCTGAAAAATTCTAGACGATGTTTGGAAACACAGGGCATATTCCTGTGGAATCCCATTGGATGGATATTTCCTAGAGGAGTTTCAGTTTCTAAGTAGATAGAAATTTAGTTTATGTAGATATGAATTTTTGTAGAGTTCTGTAGGATTTTTGGAGGATAGATCTGGAGAAAATTAAATAGGACATACATTTCAAAGGCAGCATTTAGAAAAATTTCTCTCCTAGTCTTTGATTAAATATACAAAATATACTAAAGCAACACTCTTACAAATCTCAAAATACCAATTAAAGAGAACCAGAGACTCTTAGAGACAGACCATAGACTCATATGACAGTAAATAATTATATGGATGAAGAAGGATCCCTAAAATCTCTTTCAAGAGTTAAAGAAGCCCTCTTTAGTACAACTTTAAGTGTATTGAGTCTCTTTGATAGAATATATATATATTTGTGTGTGTGTGTGTGTGTGTGTATCTATTCTATCTACCTTGTTCTGTTACCCCTTGAAAGGCCTTAACTGCTCCATTCCAAGAATGATTAATTTTTCCAGTTTCTCTCACATTTCCTAACGCCCTCCACCCACCAAGGACAAGTAAGCCCCTCTCAACTCTTTTGAAGTGACTTAACCTAAATCATATGCAACATGGCAAAAAGAATCATGGTGGGAAAAGGCCTGTTCAGAATTGCCTTTCTCCATGGTGGTTATAAGCTTTCATGTCCCATTTGATTTGCAAGGCCAAACTGACTGACTGAAATTTTTGTCCTCCTTCAGAGAGGAGATCACATCAGATAGATGGTTCCCAAAGACTGTTTCACAAAGCTTTTCTATTATAGAAAGAAATCTCCGCTGGAGGAGCTCCAGGAACAGATGTTCCAAGGCATCATTTAGCCTTTATCATATGAAGACATTCAAGATGGCTTGTGCTCCAGGTATTTCATAATCCCCTCAGGATCAGGAAGAATCAGACTGATTCTAGTACTCCCAGGAAAATGATACAGATGACAAAAAACCTAATCCATTTCATACAAACATGCTGTACAAATTTATGTATACTCATGTGGTGGTGGGCGAGTATAAATGTTTAGACCTAGAAATTTTGTAAAAATATATCTTTATAAATCTCACGTACATTAATATTTTTCCCAGTTCATAATATCAGGAAAATGTAGATTTGTTTTGTTTATTTAAAAACAGAATTTATAAATCTGATCAATATGAATTTAATGTCAGATACGGGGTAGGATTAAAAACAAGTTGATGTATTTCATACAACAGAGAATAGATACAACTAGGGGTACTACACTGTCACTTTTTATTCTGGCAAATTTATGAGCAACCCATCATATTAATAGGACATGAAAGAGATTTTAGTGTAACCATAGTGTAATCATGTTTTCTAGTGACCCAGTTATAATTTATTCTAATATCAAATACAGAAATGGAAAATAGGTCACTAATGCTGAATGCTTATTGTATTCTTTTATTCTAATTTCCTAACCAGGCACAGCTTATAAAACAACACAATTTTTATTACACTTCTAAAACAACAACCCAGCCTTACATCTTTTGCTTATTTGTTTGTTTGTTGAGGCATACCTATATGACAACATTTTCCGTCCTCAAAAGCTCTCATCCTTCAAATACTAGCTGAAGGACGGCCATATTGAAATCATATTTGAACACAAAAATCTGCTTTCACAAATTGTCTGTAGCTGTTTTGCTTAATATGGACAGAACTTGCATTTATATGGATACTCCAGAGAACATTGTAGACTGCTACCAGTATTTAAAACAGCTGCAGTTAAATATATAAAAAGGGAAAAGCTCATCAACATTTATGTTGTGGTGGAATGGAATCTACTTAGAACAGGTAGAAAGTGTTAGCTTTACTTTTGCTCATGCAAAATGACTGTTAATTTGTAATATTTGTGTTTCTAATATGTTACGGCAGAATAAGCCATGCAGGAATGCACTTATCTTTAAAGTAAAGAGACAGCTGACTGATTTAAATAAATATTGCAACAAGGACAGCCCAATCTACTCCCTTCAAAGATGGGCATTTGCACATCTCACAGGATGCATTTTCTTGAGCTACACAACATGACCTTAAAAATATAGTGCATAGCTTGGTCAAGTAAGACCTATCAATTAGAGGATTTCACAATGCTAAATGCAGTGGAAAAGAACCTTGAAGTATGTGAAGCCACTCTGCACAGTAGTCTTTGTCTGGTGATAGAAACAGTTACTTGTTTAGATAGTCAATAATGATACAGTCTTCGGCGCCAAAGCATTAAACTAAATCAATGCCTTCTCCTACCTTTCTGCATTAGAAATTCTCTCTCAAGGCTGATATCAGGTTTGGTAGGGTTCTTGGTAGCCCCATGCAGTTGGCCCCCAAACTGGGAAGGAGATGGATATGAAAGTCAAGGACTAGGCAATGAAGGCAGGTGATTGAAGAGATGGTGCCAGAACTGTCTGCTTGAACCTCCAAGAAAAATCCCCCGCCAGAGGCAATAGATTTGTTTGAATTGCTTGCCCTTGCTTGGCAGGAAAAAGGAACAAAAACAGTGTTGCCAAAGAGTATTACTGCCTGACATTTTAATCACTTGCTATTTGTATGGCAAGCACCCCACAGTCAGTTCAGCATTACACCAGCAGGCCACTTAAGACTGTAGTGGAAGTGGGGGTTTACCAGCAGTGTGCTGACTAAACCAACTTTTCCTGCTGCTGGGTTAGTATTCACTTCCCTCAAGGTAGCAAGAGAAGGCCATGGCAATCAATGACTAAATGCCTGCTGGAAGAGGATCGTCTTAGCTTGGCTTCTGAATATATGAAAGATGCATGACAATTCTGGTGGATCTCTCTAGGGTGGGTGTTCCACAGACAGGGTCCACTATTAAAAAGACTCTTTCTAATAGCCACCATTTGCATCGTTTTGGGTAGTGGCACTCAGAGAAGACCCTTCCAAGAGGGTTTTAATGATATGGCAAAAACACATGGCAGAAGGCACATCTTCAAATATATTGGCTTTAAGCCATTTGAGGATTTGAAAGTCAGCACCAACACTTTGTACTGAGCCCAGAAAATAGCTGGTAACCAATGCAGTTGATGCTGCAATGAGGTAACTAATGTTGTGAGCAGCTTCATTGTTCTGTTCTAAATTGAACTTTCTGGACAGTCTACAAAGACAGCCTAACATACATTGCACTACAGTAATCAATGGGTGTGACTTACCAAGCCATAGGAAACTGGAATCAGGCTGTCGCTGTCCAGGTAGTGTCATAGCTGGAATGCTGAAGCTGATAAAGTGGGACTTCAGGCTACTGAGGCCAGTTGGGCCTCATGTGACAGAGTTAGATCTATGAGTACCCCCATACAATGAACATATTCCTTTTAAGAGAGGGCAATCGCTTTTAGATCTAAACCTGCCATATGAACCATCTACATAGATTACCATCTTGCATGAGTAAGGTCTCAATGTATTGATCCTTATCCAGCCCATTACCAACTCAAAGTTCAGGATAGCCACTTCTGGATGGTGAGATAAAGCAGAGTATCAGCCACATATCAATGATTGTTCTGGGCAGCTTCCCCCAGCAGTCTCATACAGATGATAAATAACAAACGAGACAGCCCTGATGAACACCAACGGTCTCCACAGGGCACAGTGACATTCCTTCAGCAACACCTTCAGGATATAAATTAAGAGCAGAACCACTGTAAAACAGTGCCTCCAATTCCCATTTTCAGACAGGCTCAGCACCAGAAATTTGATCAAAACTCACTGAAAAGCCCAAGAAAGTGCACCCTCTTTATCTTTCTCTCAGAAAAACAGTTTTACAGGGTGACTGACTAAGGCAGTCTCCAGTCTAAAACCAGGCCTAAACTCCAGTTGAATCACTCTAGATAGTATGGTCCAGTTAGTAGCACCATATTACTCCAAGCATCACTGGGATTGTTGTTCAGGTGCTTAAGTTATCAATGGAAAAAGAAGTTGGCAGCATCTTCATTAACCGAAATCTGGAAATATCAAGCTTTGCCCAAGCTCATATAAGGATTCCTTTCTAGTGTTTGTGTAAGCAGAACAAGGTTGATAAGTCTGTCCAGTCTAGTTTCTTTGACTTCTCTTTTCTACTGTCGAAGTACCTTGCATTTCATCTAAGAATAGAAATGGTTCTGAGTAATGTTTAGAGCTGACATTTTCCAAAACAAGGAGTCACAAAAACTGAGCCACAAAGGAGTAGTGCTCATATAGGCTTCCCCAAAATTCTTTCTTATCAGAAGCAATCTCTTCTGTCTTGTGAGGTTTGATAGTTGAAATATTTCAATGACTGAGCTGGCCATTGTGTGCTTACTTGTCCTTTCCTCTTTGTAGTGTAGGAAAAAGTGCCCAACACAGGAAAAAGTGCAGCTCCTGCTGCCCTGCTTTCTGTCATCCCTCCCCCACTGGAAGATTGTAGGTGAGAGGGATTTTGTTTTGATTCAACCTTGACCTTCAAGATTCATAAGTACCTGAGGCCATCCCCGTTTTTATAGTGTCTAATGTGAAATTCTGTAGCCTTCTCATACTTTTTTATCATTAGACTGTAAACACTTCCCCCCTCCCTCATACTCATCGATTTTGCTCTTTACATCTTCTCTAATGTACAGTCTGGATAACTTGGATGTATTTTGGTATTTAGTGACCTTCCAGATAGCCTGAAAAAGAGAATTAGCCTAATACAGTTATTGAAACAAGTTTCAACACAATTTTTTTTAAAAAAAAGCAAGCCTCACATTTTTTTCTGCCCAATAATCTTCCAACTAATCAATGCCAGGCCTTCAAATACTTGAATTTATATTTTAATGAGATATTTTATGCTTGTGCAAAAATAACATTACTATAATTTCTAAAAATATAGGCAAAGTACTAAAATTTTGCTATACTAATAGAGACTCTCTTACCAATCTTTCCTTTTCCAAAGAAGTAGCATAAATTGATTATGGAAGAAAAAGTATCTGATTGGAATAGTCTGTACTTTACAAAACTGGAAATTTTGCAGATCTCTTCTTTGAAGAAAAGGTTGTTTGGTTCTGCCTATTGGGACTCCAGTATTGTCAAAGATTCACAAAGGGATTGGTCTTCTTTCATTTAGGTTCTACGTGTGGAAACTATTGAACTATTTGGATAAAACATGGAAGACATCTCATTTAGTTACTTTAAAAAATTGTTTTAATGTGTCGCAGTCTTATAAATCTTGAGTCACTAAATTTCATCAGTCACTGTGGGCTTATTCCATTCCACCAGATCTTCAGATTTTTCCCCAAATGGTATGAAACGTTGAGACTGGATTTTTGATCAAGATTTCATATTTGACAGGGAAATTATTTTAAATTCTGTTTTTCCCAGATACTGCAGGGAATAAAAATCACTATCTTAGAATTGTTACCTAGTTACTGTATTTTCCCCAAATTTATGAAGCTTTCAATGCTATTCCCTTCCAAACTGTGCTAACTTCTTGGGGATTGTTTGTATCTGTATCGTTTCTGAGTTAGTGCAGGAAGTTGCATAGCCCATAGAATTTCCCCTTGTGGTGATGTAGCCTCAAGTATGTGAGCAAAAACTATTTCAGACTTATCAAGAAACTGCTAGAGTTATGCCTTAATTGGATAATCTCAGTGGTTTATTTGGCCTTTTACGCTACTCATTATTTTAAAATGTTAATTTTCTTTATTCTGAAATAGAACCTTCAGGAGTTTGAACAGTGCACCATCTTCTAACATGACCTCCGCAGACATGAATGCAAGGTCCCACAAAGTGTTGCATCCCATTATAGTTAATTAATGCAATGAGTGTGTGCCCATTCTGCCACAAGCACATGCATATTGCATCCATTTACTACAATGGGATGTGGTGCTTGTGGAGGGTTTTCTTTTACATGGGGGTTCCTGGAATGGAAGCCCCACCTATACGCTCAGCGCATTGTATACCTTGTGCTGTTTCAGAGGGTATTGGCCGACCCCTCCCGAAACTGCAAAGCCCAGGATTCCATAGGATGTTGCAAGTGGAATAATAGCGCTATAACAGACTAGTGCAGAAATGGCCATATAGTGAAGTATAGAGGGTATTGGGAAGTGGGTAAGAGAAGAAAAAAATGTGCTCAGCCAGAAAGGCATGTGGGGAAGTGAGAGAGAGCACCTTGGGTCCAATACTGAGAGAAAACCAGTGCATTACATAAACAAACAAACAATGACAGAATCTAAGAAGAAGAATGGAGAAAGAGACAAGAAGTAGAGATGGCCCATACAATATATGCATGGGGGTATGACCTTTTAGCATAGTAAGGCAAGATCCGCTTAAATGGAGGGTTAGAATTAACACGAAACGAATATCCTCTTTCTGACATGCATGTTATTTACATAAGTATTAATGGTTTGTAGTATATATGTGGCAGTTTTCACTAACTTTTCTATCTCTTATCTTAGTGTTTTTAGAATTCCTCATATTCTTTCCTCATTTCCTTTATTGTCAACTTGCTATTTGTTTGCCAAAGTTTGTGTTCCTATATGTTCTCTCCTTCAGTCAAAGAAATCTTACCACCTTTTAGGCCTTCCTTGATTCTGCTAACCAAGCCTCTTCAGCTTGGCAATTCCATTTCCAGTTTGGGATCCATATTTTCTGACTGAGAGTAGTCTCCTGTTCAATTTCATTTCAATTTGTTTTTTGAGAGGTGTCCTATTTGAAGTTAACTGTGATGGGGGAGTTTTCTCAACAGTTCTTTGTGTTAGGTGTGAGCAACATAGAGCCTGTGGCTAGATGTAGGTTTCCCACCTGCTTTTGAGAGCTCTGGAGACCATCCCCTTCTTAAAAACTAAAACTAAGAGATCATTATTCCAAAAAACACGGTTCTCATATAAAGCAGCATGCATCTGTCCATGTACCTTGTTTTATCCAAAGTCCCATCTTCTGTCACTTCTGGTCACTTTAATTCCAGAGTGTTTGGGCACTGTTTGGGGGTGTCAGGCTTGGAGCGGTCCTGGTTTTACCATCTTCAGCAGTTCTATAGAACAGTGGTTCTCAATTTTTGAGATGTTTTGGATTTTACCTCCCAGAATCCCTGACCATTGGCCAAGCTGGTTGGGGCTTCTGAGAACTGAAGTTCAAAAAACCAGGGAGACCAACATTTGAGAGCTATTGCACTAAAGTAATCTTTCCTCCATATGATGTTGTAAATCATCTCCTATCCTTTCTGACCATTGGTCATGCTGGCTGTACTTCACAAGAATTAGTCCAAAAATATCTGTAGAGCTACATGTTTCTCACCCTGGGCATAGGATACTGTAAATAGACACTATTGTCTTTATCTAACAAACATTAAAAAAAATAGTAGGAAGATATATTTTTATGAGTTGGCTGAACGCAGTCTTTTGTGATTCAGCTGATCTAGCGTGGAGTGATTATTGCCAGTTGTGCTGTGCACAAGCAACAAATTTGATGCAAGTGGGCCAGCTGGAAGGTACACTTGTGTTTATATTTGAGGCATGAGAAATGTTAAGCTGATTTCATTACCTATGAAACTATTATAAAATTAACTGAACAGCTAGGGGCCTTTCCAAAGAAATAAAAAAAAAATAAAAACTTCCTTTGTGTTGAAGTCTTGCTATTTTTGTCCTGGTAAAATAGAACACCATTTCCTTTCCTTGCATAATCAATAAATTTTCACATAATCAATAAGCACAACTGCTAGAATAGCCCACTGGGATTGCCCAGCTTCCCAAAGGAAGGCAGAATTAAAATGGCACTCAGAATAGCATAGCCAACAGCAACAGGGGTAAAATGCCCCTCGTCACAGTAGATGCCAGTGACAGTGTGACAATCACAGTCCAAACAGCTTTACCAACAGCAGTAAAGGTCTAGCTGAGCTGAAAACAGCTTTCCTGTACTGCAATATATAATTGCTATGAAATCCAAACAATCTTCCTAACCCTTGAAAGTGGATGCTCTGACAAGCTGTATATTAGCTGCACTGAATGATGGTCCTCTAGTGCTGGTGGAAGGAGCACTGGAAAGACCCCCAGTAAGCTGACAGTAAAGGTCTGCTTATGTACACTACATGAAAGCTGGTTATCTTTATTTCTCATTCATTTCTGTTCATGTATGATATGTTGTTCTTTTCCTTGACTTGTGTTCCTGTTAGAGTTTTCTGATGCCTGCCCAAATCTTCATGATAGATTAAGAGCGCCATACGATAATGTTAAAAACAATGCATGCATTCTAATTCTTTTCATAGGTAGCAGTACTAGAAAATAAACGGTGCATGGATTCAAGTTAAGGGAGCATGAAAAGGAACTGTTTCACTTTGTCCAGTGCTCTCTGTCTATTTCTCTCTTGCCATTAATAACTAAGCAGGAAGGAGGCATTGACACAGCCATAATTTGGCCTTCCCTGAATGCTTTGGCAGCACAGCAAAGTAATAAATTATTTATTCCTGTAGCAAGAGAGAAGGTCAGAGACATACATTAGATGTCGATTCCTAATAACACTGGGAATTTCTCAGCCACATTCGAGTTTGTCCTGCCAGCTTGGTATAGTGATATAGCGTATCAGATATTCTACATAACCTAAACAATCTAGAATGTAATAAATAAGGAAAAGAAAGCTGCAGCCCACTTCATGAAGACATCTTATCCTTCAAAGCCTCACATTTGAGGTGCAGCACCATAGGATCTGCACTAACAGTAAAGATACTGTTACAACAGAGGACTTCCCTCCCTCCCTCCCTCTCCTTTTCTTTTCCTTTCCTTTTTTTGGGGGGAGGCAGAATCCTATAGCCTGAGACCATTGACAAATAAAAAGGGCAGGGTTTTAACTGGAAACACACAAATTGAATAAGACTACCACAAACACATGAACAGATAAACAAAAACAGTAAATGTTGTGGAATGGAGTTGTAAAATATAATGAAGGGAATAGCTACAGCTTGTACAAATAAGAAAATGATCATAAATACAAAAATATAGACCTGAATAAAATAGCACAACTTATAACAACAAAGTCAACATACATGAAATACTATGTAAAGCTGTAACAAGACCAAAAATACAGGTCTGTATGAAATTCCAGAAATTACAACAAGAAGGTCAACATGCATAGAACACTACCTAACAGGACAAAGGAAAACAGCTCACAATAGAATAATCTGTAACAATTTACAAAATTACAAGCTCCAGATTGTAGTTTCTTAAAACAAACAATCTGAAATTTTAGCAAGTCTGATTAGCTGTTGTGAAGATACACTGTCTAATAGCTGGTAACAGTCTTAAATTGTTGAGAAGAAATCTGTAACCTAGTGTAAAAAAAAAAAAATTGCTGGTATATAACCACTAATAGGAGCTGTATCCTTGTTTTGTCATTCATCTTCGTCAATGTTCCACAAACTAGTTTCAAACGGTGCATCAGTTCATCCCCAAAATAACACACTTCAGTAAAGCAGCATTCTCAAAAAGGTAGGACTTATAGAGGAGAAGCAACAGATGAGAGTTGTATTTTTGTTTTTGTCAATAATTCATGTATTTGTGATGGTATTATTTGAGTTGTGTATATCTGCACATTGAGAATTACAGTCAGTGTCTGCTCCTTCATTAAGCATGGCATGAACTATAGACATGTCTATGTAACTAAGCTCAAACTGACATAATCAAGCTAGATGCAAACTTTGTTCATCTTCAGTGGATATGCTGGTACAGTGCAAATTTAAGTATAGCCCTTCTAATTGACACATCTTGCTTCCTGTGCCTCAGAAAATGTCCAAAATATTTATACCTTTTCCTATAGCTCAAATTGGGCTTCATTTTTTGTGAGAGCCACATTCCCTCGAGTATCATCTGTCATTGGCTACTTGCAGATAGAGCTGAAGCCAGCAGTGAACAGAGCAAGAGTGAAAAGTAGGAAAGCCTGCCACATTTTCTTTCAGCCACTGTCCACCCTCCTCTCATTCTTTCTCTCCCCATCTTGCCATCTCTTGCTACCACTCTCTCAGTGTATACCACCTATTTCTCTTTTTCCCACTCCACTTCCTCATGTAGAGGCTTCTGGAGAAGGACAGACACTTGTGTTGGGGTTGATCTGATCTCTTGCAAAAGTGAATGAGTAGTTGGTGAATGATAAAAGAACTGCCATTAAGCCTTGCCATCTTGGTATGTATCACAGATAGCTGGTTGGATGAGGCCAGGGAGTAATATCTTTCAGTTTTGCCCACAAGGGCTGTCTGTGCAGCAGCAGGTGAGATCTGGGAGACAGGCAGGTAGAACTGCAGTGGTCTATCAGGATGCCATCTCCTCTGACAGTATACCCTGTCCTATGAGCTGGTTTCAGGTGTGTATATCAGAAGATGAGTGGCCAGGACTAAATAGAGATTCTGTTGAGTCTGTCACCCATCTTGCTACTCAACAATCTATCCTTCTGAACTAGCCTAGGATGGTCTCAGGATTGGTGTTGGGATTTCCTTAGCTTTTGATGGTGGGTGACTTCAGCATCTATTCTGTCCTGTCAGAGTGGTTCAGGATTTCCTATCTGCCATGACATCAATACAAGCACCCATTGCTTGTAGGAAACCACTTTAAGGATAGAGAGTAGTAATTAGTGGGGTCTATTTGAAAGATCAGGGAGTTCAGGCAGGCTTTGGTTTCTTTAGTTGATAAAATCTAGTCATGCCTTCACTGTAAACCAGACATGTTTATGTTAGCTGTAGTTACACTCATCTGCCACAGATCAAAAGATAAGAGACATGAAGTTGTTAGGACGTATTTTCTTACTCATCACCCTAAAATCTCTGCGCAGAAACAACTTGAGACAGTTTGGTTCCTAAAAGGACCTTTGTCAAGGTGTGATGGGAAGAGTGAATAGTGAAAAAAAAGTGTCAATGAAGGCCTTGAAATGCAAAGGAGAGGTGGATAGAGAAAAGTAAGGAGACCTAGTTCATTTCTGCATGATGGGGCTGTGCCACTTTAGGGACAGAATGGCAGTGGTCGGCTGGTTGAGCTTCAGCACAATGTTGTTGCCAGTCCACTGCTGCTCCGTCCCCACGTATCACACTTGCACAGTATTCACAAAACGGGGGAAAATCCATTTTGTGCCTACAATTGCACGGTGCTCCTGTACTTAACATCATGCAGAAGGCCAGGGAAGCATGATGGCGACACTTCCTTCCATAGCGCAGCATGGGAAAGTGCCTGACTGCACTGCGGAAGGAAGAGGTGGGGCCATCGCATGAGGTGTGGAGCTGCCTTCCCTGCTGGGACTGCCACGGGACAATGTGTGAGGATGTTGTTGTGCAGAAATGGCCCTAGTTGTAAACATGAGTCTATGTGATCTGAAGGATCATGTGGTCCCATATGAGTCTACCCACATTTTGAGATCTGCCATGGAAGCTCTTCTCTCTGTCTCGTCACCCTCACAAGTGCGTCTGGTGGGAACATGGGACAGAGTCTTCCTAGTGGCTGCTCCAAGGCACTGGAACTCTTTTCTTAGAAACGTTAGACCCATGAGTTCCTTGTTATTATTCTCCAGACAGGCAAATACTTTTTTGTTTCAGGAGGACTTTGAGGACTGAGGGCCCAGGGGAAAAGGTCATTTCAGGATGTGCTGTCTTCTCTATATTTGGTTCTGCTTCTATCTACTTTTAATTATATTGCTAGTTTAATTTTATGATGTGAATTTTCTTAGTTGCATCTACTTTAACTTTTGCAAGCCATTTTAAGTCTTAGGCTAGGAAAAAGATGAGTGGTTGTGGTTGTTAGCATTATTAGCAACAGCAACAACAACAACATTTTGGGCATATGGGCCACATGCCATGTGAGATGGTGGGTCACAGGTTGCATCAATGTAAGGACTTATATAAACAATCCCATCTTCCCTACCTACGCACACACATTGCTTGATGCACAAGGATAGTAATGTTTAAATGTCATTTTTTCCCCATTAAAGTTGGAATGGCAGGAACCACTGCTAATGAGGAAACAACAACTCCATCAGGATCACTGAGTGTAAGGAAAAGTTTTAGCTTTGCTCCCTTCCTACCCATCCTGGTACATCCTTGCTGCTGAAAGGACTGAAGCATCCAGGGGAGGAGAGAAGGGCTTTACTTTCACCTTCTCCTCAACAATCTATTCCTTGTTTCTCCCAGCTGAGAAAAGTGGGATCTTGTGGCTCCATAGGCTAAATACCAAATACCTACAAAAGGCTAAATACCGGCCAAGGGACACAAGCTGTCCATCTGTGCACTATAAAAAGTTTAGGACGCTATTAAAGAGAAAACAGACATTATGAAAAAACAGTCACAGCAAAACATCTGAACTGTTTTTACTGGAGATATAAAGAATATTGGCAGTTTTTCTAATCCTTGACAATAAGACTTGTCTCAACTATTTGAAAATCCCATCAAAAAAATTGTCAACCCACACAAGACTCTTTATCCTTAATGAGTATTTTGGGGAGAGAGAGCTCCCTCAAAACTGTATTCTCCCCCAAGCAATATTGAATTTATTTTTTATATATACAGTGGAATGGGAGAGGTTGCGCAAATTTTTGACAAAAGCTCCTAAAATTAAAAAAAACGTTTAATCTCACCGAATTAGGATAAAAGCTTTGATTTTTTCTTCTTTCACCAGAGAATGAAATAAGGTAAAATCTAGAATATTTGAGTAAGAAATTGTTTCTTCTTTTAAACCTTGATTATGGAATTTCTTCCTGTGTTTAATTTCTAGAGGCCAGACTTTCACATTTAGATATATTTAGATTCAGTTATTACACAATGATGTTCTAAAGCACTTTGCCCAGTAGTCCAGTAAGGCTTTTTGTTTTGTTTTTTAAAGCTAAACATTTACATTAGGCAGATTAGCAACTCTGTCTCTTGGCCTTGAATTCCACACTTATTGTGCAGAGCGAGGTGCCACCTGGAGGCAGCAGGGGAAAGAGAGAGAGGGCCTATGGAAGAGAACATCACTCAGCAACACTCTGGTGCATTATTGAGCTGTGCAGGACTGACTACTGCCCGAAGCTCTGTGATGTAGCTTCTATGCAGCACTCACAATCGTCTTTCCTGCTCCACTTCCTAGTAATGTCTACCATTAGCTGCACTGACCTCTTCTTCCCTCTGTCTTGCCTTAGTAATAAGTCAGCAACAATATTTCCTTGTATGCGGTTTTTAAAAATTAATTAATTAATTAAAATATTTCTATCCTACTTTCTATCATGAGATCTTAGGATGGCATACAGTTAAAACAATGTAAGCAGTTTAAAACAGTTCCTAGTACATGTACATTTTAAAAAGTAATAAGATTAAGCCCCAAGGGCTTTAATTAAAAAAAAAGAAAACAAGTTTTAACCTGAGCAAGAGGCCACGCCACAACTGACACCAACTAGGACTCCAACAGAAGACATCCCATAAACAGGGCACCACAGGACAGGGGGCCCTTTGTCATGTCCCTCCATGGTGTATTGTTCCCACTAGTGGGACATGGAATAGGGCTCTACCAGCAAATCCCAGTCTTGGGGCAGATATATAAGCATAGATGCCTTTTCATGTATCAGTGTCCGAAGCTGTTTAATGCTTTGAATGACATTGCCAACACCCTGAATAGGCAGCCAGTACAATTCCTTTAAGACCGGTCTTTTATATTGTCTGTATAACAGACTGGTAAACATTCTTGCTGCTACAGTTTGCACTAGTTTTGGGTCATCTTCAAAGTGTGCCTGTTGCATAGTTGTTTCCTTTCAAGTCATTCTCGTCTTATTGCAACCCAAAGGCGATTCTATCATGGGGTTTTCTTGGCAAGATCTTTTCAGAAGGGTTTTTCCTTTGCCTTTCTCTGAGACTAAGAGAGTGTGATGTGCTCAAGGTCACCCTATGGATTTCCATGGCAGAGTGGGTATTTGAATCCTGGTCTCCAGAGTAATAGTCGAACTCTCAAACCACTACACCATGCTGCCTAAATGGGAAGATATCAGTTTGTAGACTACTGTGGCTAAGTTGTCCCTCTCCGGGAAAGGCTGCAACTGGCGTAAAAACCAGAAGAGGCAAAAACATGCTGGGTCACAGAGTGTACATGGGATTCTAGTGACACTCTTGGGAGTACTCCCAAGCTATGCGCCTGCCTCCTCAGAGGGAGTGCAGCCCCATCCAGGGCATGTTGCTTACTCAATTTCTGGGCTCAAGAAACACTAGAACACAGAGCCTCTCTTTTGTCAAGATTCAGCTTCAGATTATTGGTCCTCATCCATCGCATTAAAACATCCAGGCATAAGTTCAGAACATGCACAATCTGAATTGACTCTGATGACAGGGAGGTGTAGAATTGAATGTTGTCACTATATTGAAGGCACTACCAGTCTACCTTACAACCTCATCTAGGGCTTCATACAGTTATTGAACAGCATGAGAAACAAGATGGAACCATGAGGTGCCCAGCAGCTTAAAAGCCATGAGGCTTAGCAGGAATCCTTCAACACTACTCTCTGGAACTTTGCAGATAGGAGCAGAATTGCAACACAGGGTGCCCTACTCCCATGCAATGGAGCTGGTCCAGTAAGATGCCATGATCAATGGTATCAAAAGCCACTGAGAGGTCTAGGAAGATCAGCAGAGTAGCACTCCCCCAGATATGTCAGCCAGGTACATCATCAGTCAGAGTGTTTCAGTGCTGTGCTCTCACCTGATCTAGATAACCAGTTTCCTCCAAGAATGTCTGAAGTTGTCTAGCTAACATGTGCTCAAGCATCTTGCCCAGATGGGAGATATTAATGATAGGGTGATAGTCATTCACATACATCTGGGTCCAGGAAGATCCTCTTCACGAGAGGGTTACCGTCTCCTCCTTCAAGACAGCAGCCACCTCCCCCTGATGTAGTGAGGCATTTACCATGCCCTGGACCCACCTGATCAATTCTTTCCCACTAGATTTTCATAGCCATGATGGGCAAGAGTCACATGTACATGTGGTAGGATGGACTGAGTCAAGTATCTTGTTCATATCATTAGCATTGTTACTTAGGCTGGGGTGAGGATCATTAGGAGGCCTTCAGGGGACCACTGTTGTCTCCTGAAGCTTGCTGTCACTGCCTGTTGGTATGGAGGAAATACAGCCACTGAGACTATGGCATTTTCTGCAGGACGCTGTTGTCCTATCATAGGGACAGGAGAGGAGTGGGATTGTGCTGTCATTTCCGCATGACGTCATCGCAGTCCCATCTTTCTCCAGTCATCAGGTGGCATGATCACACATTAAATCATTGACAGGGTTTTCCCTGTCAATGACCCCTGATTGTGCCACCATTCTGCACTTACCTGGCCTGCGGAAGCCCCGGAAGCACGATGGAGGCACTTCCTGCCCCAGTGCAGCCTAGGAAAGTGCCCAGATGCACTGCAGAGGCATGTCCATCCTGCTTCCTTTGGCAGGGAGCTGGTCCAGTGTGGAGAAAAGCCTTCCCATCATGCTCCCTTCCCAGCAGAGCCACTACCAGGGTCGCCAGTGGGGCATGACGGGACAAGGTAGAGTGCAGAAAGGGCCCATGTTGTCTTAGAGCCCTCTTCACATTAGGAGCTGGCTCTGACTGCTACTGATGTAAATTTTGCTAAGGGGGGATGTGGCAAGAGAATCTACTATAGTATTGAATTTCCCACACTTTTCAATTTCATGGCCTGCTGACACAAATGTCCCACTGTGAAGTAGGTATTTTAACTGTTTCATTAGTAAAAATGTTCAGTATAATTTTGATTTAATCATTTTACATTTTCAGTATGTACACACACACATACACATTTATTATGTGCATGATATTCACAAGTGGAGATTCAGAACAAAAAAACTGACATGTAAAATATGGATTCCTAACTGCTGCATAAAGATTGCATGTAACAAAGCACAGGGTCTAATGCCATTTAGTCAGATTTGAGTTACTAGAACACTTGCTGCTACATAATGGAGAAGATAGCCCAGACCTGCAAACTTGATTGTTGTTCTGTGTGTGTGTGTGTGTGTACGTGCACGTGCACATGCTTTCGAGTGACATGTTGACTAATGGCAGCCCTATGAATTTTTGACAGGGTTTTATTAGGCAAGGACTATTTGGCCAGTTCCTTTCTCTGAAGTACAGCTTATAGCACCAGGTAGTTGGACATCTTTCATCCAAGTACTAACCAGGATTGATCTTGCATAGCTTCCAAGATCAGATGGAATCTGATGCATTTAGGGTATTTAGACCATGTTAATTACTGTAATGTACAATAATTCCTAGATTCTTGTGATATCTTATTCTTGAATTTTAAATGAATATACTGTCATATGAATGCAGTGGAGAACTGTAATAGTTTGGTTTTCTTTTCAAAACAAATAGCCTTTCCGCACTACCTAACTATTGCAGTATGATTCTGTTACCCTGACTTCTGGGGGTCCCTAGAGAGACACCCAGATTTGATCCAAAAATACAAAGATTGGCTGCTTAGCAATCCACACAGACAGAGCGAAGCAGTCACTCACACAAGGACTAATGAGTTGGAAAGATATGAAAGTAGGGAAGATCAGAGGAAAGAGAGTGGTTTATACTGCACCTGATCCTGTAGACTGCGGCTCGGGAAGAAGCAAGGCAAAGGTGGCTCAGCGAAGGAAAAAGAATGCTGAGGGGAGCTCTTGACTAGCAGAATGCCGAGGGGAGGCCAGTCAAGCACAGGAGTTCTCCAAAGAGAGCCCCAAAAGGGACTCAATTATAGTGCAAAGTATGCCAGGTGGCGGGGGGAGACCCTTTCTGGAAAAGGACAAATGGCTGAATCATGCAGATGGACCTCCTTTTGCATTTCTAACCTCATCCAGAGGCATGTAGTTCACATCAAGGTGTCATTGTTGCTGATGGCCCATTTTGTGTGTGTATCCATGCCTTTCGGGGTTTCCCTCTTGGAGATGTGACTGGGGAATTGTTGGCCTGAACTCGCTAGCTGTGCTTCGGCTTTAGACCCGGATGTCTACATTCCTGTCCAGTGAACCTCTGGCTCAATAACTTTTTGATATTAAATATTATGCTTTCCTGGGACTGAGTCTGCTAGCAGGGATTACAATCCACACTACCCCTCAGAAAATGAACGATGAGTGAACAATATCGTACATTTCCCCAATTAAAAACAAAAATAATTTTGGAGCCAAATTGAGAATCTTAACGTTAAAAAAAATGCTTGTCTTCCCAAAAAAAGTCTCGTTGAGGCTACAGCAAAACTGCTAATAAAATGGGGGAGCTGGGAAAGAGGGAGAGGGTTCAAGAAAAGGCAAATTCAATTAGAAGCAAGGGGGAAAGCCTCATGTTTACACTTCTAATATTTTAAATACACAGACACATGTACATTGAAAAGTATCAAATCCCTTCCAACAACTGGAAGACGTTAGCAGGGGGAATCAACATACAAAATCTTCTTTGGTCTATCTAACATAAGATCTCTAGCTATTGTTGAGGTAGCTGTTGGTAGATGGTGGCTGGAAATGGGGAGAGCGGGCTTTGCACACACACCCATGCTGCTGGAGATGACAGTGTTGTTTAGGCAGGACTTGGCTGGATATCACGTCTGGCAACTGCAGCTTGCTTCTAGGCTGTATCCAGGAATGTCGGGTGTTTGGCTGGCTTTGCTCCCTTGGTTGGTGTGGGCATGTTCCAGTTCCTATATGAATGCAGACTAAGCAAACTGATTAGTAGCAGAGTAAAACATGCAAATCTTGAACCAACCAGAAAAATGGGGTATCAGCGGGATGTCTTACGGGAAGAAAGTTTTGACGGAGCAGAGCAAGCTCTGTGGGAGCCAAATTGAGGTTTCTGAGGGGAAAGTGGGGGATGGGGGGATGGCTGTGATGCCTCCAATCTGGCTAGCTGGCTGAGTCCTGCAAGCTAAGTGCTGGTCGCCGTTTACTGTTCAGACAGTGGCAGCTGCTGGAGCAGCTGCAGCGAGCAGTTCCTGTATACATTTGAGGCAATGGATTTGACTTCTGGAGTCCACTTCTTTTAACACTTGCCCTCCGGGGTTCTTTTGTGATCAAGACACTAACATCCTCTTCCAGGTACTGGAGGTCACACTGTCTCTGCCTGGAATGGACTTGGCTCTGACCATTTCGTTTGCTCTTTGTTCTGAAAGCGGGAGCTCCCTTTACTGGTGAAAAGATAGATGGTTGCAAAATTACAGGCTCTGTAAGCGTCTAAGCAAGCAAGCCTGGGAACTTTCTGGCGCCCGCGTATCTGCGGAGGTGCGGAAATTTCATTTTTTAATGTAAGCAGCAAATCATTGCATCGCCTTGTGGGCGTATGCAAATTACTGAACATTAACAAAACAAAGCTTAACACTAAAAATCACTAAAGTCTAAGGGGATATTTAAACAAAAAAGGCATGGGGGTGTCGCCAGTCACTTACCCTTCCATGATGACTCGGAACATGGCTGCCTGAACTTGGACACCCATGACATAAATGGGTATTGTGAGTAATGGGATAGAGGGTTCTTTGGCGATGAGGATCAGGGCTGGATTGGTACTCCAGAGCCAGTCCAATCCATCAGAGAGGTCCCACTCTAAGCCTTTCGGCTTATGAAATGGCGGCATTGCACAGCAGTCCCTC
Source organism: Ctenosaura bakeri (assembly GCA_948474755.1). Classification (NCBI taxonomy): domain Eukaryota; kingdom Metazoa; phylum Chordata; class Lepidosauria; order Squamata; family Iguanidae; genus Ctenosaura; species Ctenosaura bakeri. The sequence goes on from CAOLHI010004055.1 coordinate 107,713, forward strand.
TCCCGAGAGGTCCAGTCGCCATGAAGCAGACCACCAGCTCTCAGACTTGACTCTAGAGGTCCGATTCACTTCAAGAGCACCTGGGGCTCTGACTCTTAATTGAGCCCTGTGTTTTTAGTCGGTCCAGGCTCCATCTGGACCCTTAACACTTCTCAACCCCCTTCCCTTTTTCCTAGTAAAAAGAAAGAATTAAAGCTTCCGGCTCTGACCAAGCTGCCTAGATTGGAGCTGTAAGATCTGTCATCTAGCCCAACAAGCTAAGCTAAAAAAGTATATCACTAATACAATTTGAAAAGCCAAAATGACTACCAAGCGGTTCAGGGCCAAATGCACAATGGCGCTGTGCACAGAGGACCAAGCAAACGTGTCCCACTGTGATTCTTGTGCTATTTCTTCCATTTCTTTGGAAGTCTTCACAATTTGTTGAGGTGTGTGATTTACTTGGATGGCAATGATCCTTAGTATGTGTGAGACTTCCTGGACCTTTCTTTTTAAAATAGTCAAATTACGAAGCCAGCTGGATACATGCAGTTTACCTTCCAAATGGAACCCTTGTAACTCAGAGGGCGGAAGTATGTACACTGCTTCCGAAGTGTAATCCTTGATTGCTTCTTTTAAAAGAGGTCTTGATTCAAACAATCTCTGACATACTGCCCACAAAAGTACGGATTTCCAGCCGTCCGGTTAATGGTAACAGGATGTTTTCCTGGCATAGTGTGTACCATTGGACATGGAGGAGGCTCACAGACAAGTTCCCCATCCATGGCAATAAAGCAAGACATTTGCCAAACTGTGATTTCCAGCATTTCTCAATTGGTTACACTGGCTGCAGTGCTGGGAGTTGGACTCCAACAAAAGACCTCATGTTTGCAACCCCTGATTTATACCAGGGGTATTATACGGTTAAGGATATATATTAAAAAATTAAAACTTTAAATAAATAACAGTACCTGTAAATCAGTCACGATGTGGCCAGGATTTGGGAAATGGTGATAACCTCTTTGTCATAAACTATTTTTATATATAAAAAAGGAGGAAGGGGTGGGGAAGGAATGTGGCAGCACCTTTAAGACTAACTGGCTTTTATTTTAGCATGAGCTTTCATGGATACGAACTCACTTCTTCAAATGCAGAACACTGTTACTTCTTTGAAATCTGCTTTCATATACACGAGTATGATTGTTCGAAGCCATCCTGGTTGTGTGAAGATGGAAATGTTAGAAATGTTTTAAGTAAATAAGCAATCTTCCGCCACACAAAAGTGTTCCTCAGTAATTTAAATCAAGCTTCCTGGAATGTATGAAGCACTTCATCCATTGAGACCTCAGAATTACTGAGGCAGAATTTAGAAATTTTGGCTTACATGCAATTCTTTGCCCTAATAAAGAAAGCCTACTGAATCAGTGAGAACTTTATAAGTTAACACTTATGTAAGTTCCATTGAGTCAATGGGTCTACTGTAGTCAGGACTGATAATTGTCTTTAGTCCACAGTGAATTTCATGTACTTCAAACACAGTTTTATTTGAGTGGGTATGGGAGGAGGAGCTAAAAATACTGTAAAAGTTCATATCCTGTCTAATCTTGGAAGCTAAGCAGGGTCAACCCTGCTTAATACTTTGATGGGAAACAGACAATGGCCATTTCCACACTGAGCTTTTAAAATGGTGCAGAGTGACCTCCGACGGAGGTCTTCTGCACTGTAGAGTGGACTGGGGCGGACTACGTTTTGTAGTTCCATACCTCAGTCCGGTTCTGTGCAACCAGAACTGGTCGCGCAGTGTGCTTTTTAAAAGCCTCTTTTTAGAGGTTTTTAAAAAGCACGGAGCGCACGACACCATGTCGCTCCGTCGCCGCACTCCGGAGCAGATTTGCAGGCACGCACAAGTGTGTGTGTGCCTGCAGATCTTCCGGGGGCGGGCTTTCAGCTGGCGAGCTTCTCCAGTTGGTGAAGAGCCTCCACCAACTGGAAGTTGCCATTTTGCATGCCAGAGCAGTGCAGAGCAATGAGCTCGTGCTGCTCCTTGTCCCGACAGACTCGCCCGGACGCTCAGGAAATCCGGTGAGTCCCGTTTTTGCATGGTTCCCTCCCCATGTCTGGAAAGGGCCAATGAGTGTCAGGTGCTGTAAGCTCTATTTCACAAGGAGGAACTGGCAAAACCACCTCTGAGTTTTTGTTGTCAAAGAGAAAGCCCCATGAAATTCATGGGGTTGCCATAAGCTGACAGGTGACTTGAAGGCACATACACATGTACATTGGTGTGTGAGGGTGTGTTGCAAGCAACTGCATTAGTTTTCCTTTAATTGCTTCCTGTCAAAATTGTCTAACCCCCCCCCCAACACCTTTAGTGGAGATTTGTAAGAAAAAAGATGAAATTTTCACTCATGTGTCTTGGGAGACAGCCCTTTGACTAACATAAAGTTTGTTTTGAGATGAAGAATGTCCTCATTTATTTCCATCATATCATTATATTCACTATAGCCTGGTTTAAACTGTGTGTGCTGTATTACTGATGTTGTGATTATGATTATCGATGCTGAGTTTGCCTTTTCTAGTTGGAGCAGACAAGTAGCACACAAACCTAAATCCATCTGAGCCAAAAGTATTGGAAGAGCTGTGAATGAGCCATATGCTTATTAACTCTTTTCAAATTCATAATTAGAAATCATTATCATATCTGCTTTTAAATGAAGAATTGAACTTGGCAGGGTGTGCTACCTGCAAGGTGTCTTATTGTGCAGCACAGAACAGATAGGATTGTAGTGAGACAGTGTCCGCAGTTTACCTGAATTTCATAAAGCATCTCATTCAGGCTTAATAAATTGATTTTAGGAAATCATGAAGTATAGAGCAACAGCGATCACAAATGAATAAAGAAAACAAATTCAAGTGGAGTGAATTAGCTGTGTTGCCAGGTAAGTAGGTCAAATGTTACAGTACAAAGAATTTGGAAATAATGAGGGTAAGACCAAGTCCTACCATATCAGAATGAACAAAACAGGTTGAAGAGTGGACAAAAATACTGTTCTTCATTTATGATATATGAATTATTTTAAGCGAGGGCAGGGAGTCTACCATGCAGTATATGATGGAAGAATGAGCTTGGATTCTGTTTTCAGTAGACATAGGCAAAAGACATTTCGGTGTGCATGAATTGCATTGGGACTGCACGCTTCAGGGTGTAATCCTGTGCATCGTTGCTTAGAAAGCAGGTCCTACTGAATACTGCAGGGCAGATGAACAAACATAAATAGAAAGTACTGGACTGTGAGTCCAATAGTTTTAAACGGGATTTAAGCATGCCTGATTTCTTTTGATTGTATCTTGCCTATTTACACTGATTTGACTTTATATTACGGCCTGCATACTGACCTTAAACTTTGTGTTAGTATATCTTCTGCTTCACAAGTATATAATCTCCTAGATTTTAAGTTGATGTTAAGTGGATAGAACTGTTGGTGTGCACTATCCTTCCTGTTTCCATGTTGGTGCAACAAGTTTTAAGATCAGCTGTAAGTTTGCAAACGACTTATGATGGGCTTAGAAATAATACAGCAGGTTAAGTCTGTGACTGCCTTGAGCAGGATATATTATAAATCAGCACCATAAGTAGAAGAAGCTTTAGCCATAGCCACAATCTGTAAAAGGGTTTTTTTAAACTTTAGATTAAATCAAAGTGGGTAACTTATTTAGCACTAAAGTCCTCCATGGAAAAAAAAGTGCAGTGAGCTAGAAGGGGAAGCTAATTTATACATGATAATTTGCATGTCAAAGTTGAGCAAACCCCACAGGTCTTGTGACCATGTATTCTGAAACTGCTGAGCTCAGATGTAAGAAAATATCTGAGTTATCTCTTAGAAATTTCAAACTGCATTTGGGTATCATGGTGGGCGACTGGGAGGGTGTGTGTTAAGAATTAGAAATCTCCCCTTTTTTTAAATGGTATTTTTGAATAATGCTTTGGGTGATAGTCTGTCCATGGTCCACATGTCGCTCTGGGTTAACTGCCATCTACCAAGAGAAAACAAAGCAATATTGCATTGAGTGAATTGTGGGATATTTTGTGACCAGAATGAATTCCAGTGCATTGAGCATTAGTAAAAGGATTAGGAATGTGGTTAGAGTTAAGATTATTTAGAGTTAAGTCTCTAGTTTCATTTACATGTATTTCTTGGACCTAATGAGAATTCACTTCACCCTCAAATGACACCAACTAAAGATAACCAGAGTTCTGCGTACCTGCAACATGGTTCACTAAAAAAGATAGGACATGCCCTCGCTCCTCCTAAAATGTTCAGTGGGTTGGGTCAAGAAAAGTATCCCAGTGGCAAAAAGCAAACCTAGGCTGTTTTTTGGTTGTTCTTTGTTCATAAAAAGCTCAGCTGTACATGTCAAGTGACTGAAATTTGGGGACGTTGTACACAATTTTGCAGATGACAGTGTCCTAGAATACCAATATTGTAGATCTGATTCCTTGTGGATTCTATGACAAAATATGACAGAATTTTTTATCACATTTGAGGGACTAACATGTCCTGTCCTGGTGCATGAAGATTAAGCCAGCAGTTTAAACATTGATAGTATTTTTGTATAATGTTAAAAATCCAGACTTAGTATGAATGCATTCAGAAACACTAACTCTTGTAACCTAAAGCAAGATTTAAAGCCTGAGGTAGAAATGACAGAGCATGCTTCGTTCTTTGCTAATTTGATGATGGATGGCATCCTGTGAGGGACATACAAGTTCATACAAGGGCACATATGTCCTTTTTTGGGTGCTGGATGGGTTGATATTCCCCTTACTAGAGCTCTGCTTGTGGCTTGAAAAACTGGCATTTTAAAATGTTAGACAAGGTGGGTGCTGTGGCCTATTTAAAAAGTAAATTGCCTCTCATCCAGGCTTCCAGGAAAGGAAGTTCACTCTTTTTCAGGTAGGGGGTCCAGGGAGAATGGAGTCTGGAGGTGTTGAGTATTTCACTTTTTTTCATCCCTGGACTAACAGCACAGTTAAGAATATCAATTCCACTGTGTTCATCTTTGTCTGCTACAAGAAGATAGCTTTTGGTTCTCTGCTATCAGATAGCCACTGGTTCTCTACGTGAAAGCTGGCACAGCCCACAGTTCAAATTCTAAATTAAAAAGTAGCCAAGCTGGATTTTGAAGGGCTAGTATGTATCATCTAGCAATTCAAGCAATTCAGTCTTTATGTCACAGTAGCTTCCTGAACAATGAAGATGTGTGATCCCAGTAGGGAAGTGGGGCACAAGAGAATATATTAATATGAGGCTGAACAATTACACAAGATCCAGAATTAGGACCACATCACTCACTGGAGTTTTGAGGTGCCGCATATGCTACACATCCAATTGATTTCTGTTCAAATTGCCTTCTGGAACCATGAGGCCTGTTTTAAGCCCAGGAGAAGCTTTTTTCTGAACCAGGAAGTGAAACAGAAGTCACTTCTTGGTGTTTATTTGGGAGGGAAGGCCTACCTTGGGTCGAAAACACCTGGAGGGATCTGTGGTGAAATTGTCCCCCAGAGGTCTTTTGAGTTAAAAAAAAAAGTGAAGTGGGGGCCACATAATAATCTGGACAGTGGATACAATCTGTAGGTTGTACTTTACCCACTCCTGTTTTAATTACATAAAAAGATTTTGAATGAGCTAGTAGTAGTCAGTTGTCCAGTGCTCCAAATGAACCAGGAGAGCAAAAATGTGACTGCTTTCCAGCAAAAATCAAGAACACATATGTACAGTCTGATTAAGGCAGCCTTCCTTCTAGGGTGTTGCTGGTTTCTTTATCTTTTGCATTCTTCATTTCAAGCATTCCATCATTCATGCTCAGAATCTGGAAATTATCACCAACATACTATTTGGGACTGAGTAGCATATCAAGGTAGTAAATTGTGAAGAAATATTGTTTCATTGAGTTAGCTGTGCCCTTACCAGCATAAAACATGTGGCTGGATAGCAGTACGTGTGAAAAGGATCTAGGAGTCTTCATAGACCACAAGCTGAACATGAGTCAGCGGTGTGATGCGGCAGCCAAGAAAGCCAATGCAATTCTCGGCTGCATCAATAGGAGTATGGTGTCTAGATCGAAGGAGGTACTGGTACCACTCTACTCTGCTCTACCTCATCTTGAATACTGTGTCCAGTTCTGGGCACCCCAATTCAAGAATGACATGATCAAGCTGGAGCAAGTCCAGAGGAGGGCAACCAAAATGGTGAGATGCCTGGAAGCCATGCCCTGTGAGGATAGACTCAGAGAGCTGGGTATGTTTAGTCTCCAGAAGAGAAGGTTGAGAGGGGACATTATAGCCATGTTTAAATATTTGAAGGGATGCCATGTAGAGGAAGGAGAGGGCTTGTTTTCTGCTGCTCCAGAGACCAGGACAAGGAGCAATGGATTCAAGCTGCAGGAAAGGAGATGCCACCTGAACCTCAGGAAGACAGTCAGGGCTGTCCGGCAGTGGAATATGCTGCCTTGGAGTGTAGTGGAGTCTCCTTCTTTGGAAGTTTTTAAGCAGAGGCTGGATGGCCATTTGTCAGAAGTGCTTTGAGGATGTTCCTGCATGGCAGGGGGTTGGACTGGATGGCCCATGTGGTCTCTTCTAACTCTACATTTCTATGATTTTATGATTCTATGTTTCTCCATTATCGAATCCAGCCATTATCTTTTTTAAAAAAACTTAGATTGCTGCCTTACCATACCGCATCCCCACCAAATATTTGTTTGTATGTGCGTGTGTGTGTATCTGTCTGTCTGCCTGTCTGCCTGTCTGTCTGTCCACCCATCCATCATCTCTTGGTAGATTATTTTAGTACAATAAAATTGTGCTGAAATCATTCACTTCACCAAACAGCCCATACTTTTAAATGTCTTTCAGAGAAGGGATTTCTGTAGCAGTGGAACATAACTGTAAGACATGAACTTAACATGAACTTAACATCTGAACCTGCATTGACAACATAAGGAAGAAAATAGGTCCTAAGAAACTATACATGTCATGATGACTGATTCAGGATAAAACGAGAGAGATATTTCTCCATGACAATATTTCCTATGAATCATTGATTGTATCAAAAATTGAGTCACCATTGGAGGAACACAGAACCTAATGATGGGATCTCCTGGTAGACGAATGGCATTAGTTAGCTCTGCCTGCTTAGGTTGAAAGGGATGATTTAACATTTTCTATTCCTCTGTAGTCCATATCTGCGTATATTGATCTCTGCTGCTTCACAAGCTTCGATCCCAAGCACAGATCAAAAAACAGTATCATGTTATTTTAATATCCCATCATTTTATCCCTCTCTCTCCCTCTATGTGCGTGTATGTATGTATGTTTGTATGTGTATATATATATGTGTGTGTGTGTGTGTGTGTGTGTGTGTGTGTGTTAGAGAGGGAAAGAATATTCCCTGTTACTCCTTTTCTGGTTGAGAAAAGGGTTTCCCAACACTCCAGAAACTCCATTGGAAGGAATAATACAAGAGCAAGAGCAAGAATTTTGTACAGTTTTGCCTAGTTTTTACACATCCTGAAATCTTTCAGGAACTTACTCTGCACAGATATATATGGTGTAGCACTTGTACACAGACTGTGTGGGGATTATTCCAAGAACACATTTTTGTACAAAAAACACTATTTCCAGATACACACATATTCTTTTTGTGCAAAATTGTTGGGTTTTGCATCAGAAATATTAATTTTGCCTAACAAATCCACATGTGTTTCTAGAAACAGTGGAGGGAAGTTGTGCAAAAAAGAACAACATGTTTTGTGGAAAGACCCACAATGTTTGCACAGACAGCCCACACGTATTTCTGTCCAGAATAATTTACTTTGACCCATGCAAATACTAAACAAAAATTGCACAAAATTCCCCAAATTCAAAAAAGAATATTGAAAAGCGGAAATGTGTCCAGAGGAGGATAATCAAAATGATCAAAGGTCATGTAACCAAGTTCTGTGAGAAATAACTTAGGGAGCTTAGCTTGGTGGCATGATAGCCATCTTTAAATATCTGAAGTGATGTCATTTAGAAGATGGAGCAAGCTGCTTTTCTGCTGCTCCAGAGATTAGAAAACAAACCAATGCATTCAAATTACAAGAAACAAGATTCCACCTAAACATTAAGAGAAACTTTACTGTGAGAGTAGTTCAACACTGGAATAAACTTAGAGTGTGGTGGTCTTTCTTTCTTTGGAGGTTTTTAAATGGAACTTGGATAGTCATCTTTCAGGAGTGCTTTAATTGTATATACCTGCATGGCAAGGGGTTAGACTAGATGGTTGTTATCATCACTTCCAGTTCTATGATTTCATGATTCCAAAATTCTCATCTCTGCGTTGTTCTTCCTAGCCAGGTCTCCTGATTGCAAGGAATCTCAGTTTTTGATCAGGAAACAACAGCAAACATTCTTTCCATCCTTAGGATGTGAACACCAGAGAAAGTGATAGTTGTATATGGTGGTGTCATCTGACCCCACACCCAGGAAAAATAGAACCTCTGTAAAGAATTTGTAATAGAAAGCTGGATGTGCAGAGAGACCAGTATGGTGGGGAAGGGGAAAATGGAGAAATGCTAGGTGTTCAACTAGTCGCTGTAGCTGTATTTTTAACAGCACTTTGATATACAGACGTTAGGAAATGCTAGTGCTTATCTCCATAACATTAAAATCTTGTGCTGTAAAATATCAAAACAGCTTTGTCTGCTCCATAGGGAAAGATAAATATAGCAAATTTTCTTGCGCTCATTAAGAAAGTATGTGTTGATACAGTGAGACACTCTGTCAAGGAGATAGCCAGTCACCACAGGATTTTGTCCAGTCCAGGACTTTATTTGAAAAAAATGTTGCACAAGAAGCTCAAAGTTTTCTGCCAACAATGAACATTTTCCCATAAAAATGATACATATTTTGCACAAAATTGGTGAGAAATTATTTAAGTGTTTAAAAAAATGACAAAAATGTACAAGTACAGTCAGACCTCTACATTCTCTGGAGTTAAATGCAGGACCTCTGCAAAGGTAGAAAAACTGTAAATATCAAAATGAGTGGGTGGGAAGGGGGCCAAGACCTGATGGGGATCATGGGCAGCCAGGGTCCAAACCAGGTCAGGGAAAGGAGAAGGGGAAGGGGGGTGGTAAGGTGGCCCTAGACTTCCTCTCTCTCATCCATCTTATTTCTTGGGGGGGGGCCCTCAGGATCGTGTTTGTTATACTGAGAAATTGAGCTGAAATCTGTCCTTAGCGGCCAGGCAGTGGCTGGTGGAGGAGGAGGAAGAGAATCAGAGGCTGGTTGTTAAAAGGGGTGCATGGGCTGATCAGAGTCCCTGAGAGGGAAGGTTCCCCAGGAAAGGAAACACTTGAGGTAGGGGGACAGGGCTTGGAGAAACATGAAAATGATCAAATCTGTGAAAGTAGAACTGACAAATATGGAGGGCCAGCTGTAGTCTTGTAATATCACTCAGCAGAGAGGAAGCTTTTGAAATTATTTGTTCTTACATGCAAGGTTAAATAAGTGAAGCTTTAAATGCATGTTGTTCATTTAGTGATTCTGTGAAGATGAAAAAAGTACTAATTGTAGTTGAGTGGTGAAGAAATACCTGTGACAGTAGCAGAACATTATGTAAAACATTACCCTGTAAGAAGACAAATGGAAAAGCAATATGCATTCTTGCAACACAAGTGACAGGGATGGAGGTAACAGAAAGAGCTATGGGGTTGGGAGAAAGGGAAAGAGTAAATGGTGACAGAGATAAGGTACAGCCATATAGAGAGCTCTATATGGTGGATAATGGAAAATACAGCAGTTGTAGAAATATGTATGAGATGCGTGAGAGAGGACATGAGGTAAAAAAAACAGGGACAGAAAAACCTGTGATAGTGTTAAAAGTGCAAATCTGTGCAAAGAACAAAGGTGGTGGATATCTGAGATGTGACTATAGAGAGATTTACAGGTTAAGTAGAGGTGGAAAGGACATAACTAATTTCTGCGTAAAGGCAAAGACGTTTCAAGGTGCAGAGATGAGCTATTATAGGATGGGGAAAGAGGAGAAAGGAGAGTTAATAAGGATGGATATACAAAGACCAAAGCTATGAAGTGTGCTATAAAATGCAGACAGAAAAGAGTTAAGAGGGTGGATTAAAGTACAATTCACTCCTATTTTTTTGCTTTTGAGATAATGGTGAGTGGAAACAGCTTTCACAGTCATTTTGGTTGTGCACCCTTGCTCCACAAAAAGGTGACCAAGACAAAGGTGAAAAGAGAAATTGGAGCTCACTAAAGGAGTGGAAGAATGGGTCTGGGAAATATAATGTGGCTGCAGGCTATACTGTGTTTGAGGAAAGGCTTTGAGGAAGAAGCAGTGTTTGAGGAAGGAATCTACAGAGAAGAAAGTGTTGGCTTGACAAAATTAACGAAGGTTGTCCTAAGCACATGGAACAGCATGGGTGACGGCACAAAGGCAAGACAGGTGGAGAGGATCAGAGAGACTGATGGCAGATCAGTTTGAACAGAACTGAGCAAGCAACAAAGAGGATAAGGAAAGATGAGCAGAGAGCCTTGAATGTACGGATCAGGAGGTGCTTGAAGTTCTTGAAAGTAACATGAAGACAGTGCAGATATTTAAAAAGAAGTGGGATATGATTGCACCACCCAGAGGAAAAAAATGTTTTTTTTCCCCTCAGAGGTATTTCAAACTGAGAAGAGAGAGGTGGCCTGGTATTGAGCAAGAAGGTTGTGGCACAAGAAGGGAAAGAGCTGTTCTGGGATTCATGGGTGAAGCTTTTAACACTGGAACAGGCAGGGCAGATGACTGTGATGTTTCCAATTGGCTTGAACTGACTGAAAGATGTCCAGATATTTGAAGTAAAGTGACCAATTTCTTATGGGTAGAAAGATAGCATAAGTGTTATGCCATTTGGCTGTGACACAGATGGGTGCCTGACTGACCATCCATATGCATATGCATGTGTAATTGTGGCCAGAGGCTTTTTAGATTCTGTAAGGAGTAAAACACTCAGTTTGTGCAAAGTAAAGACACATAGGAATATGTAAAGAATATATTTCTCATTGTGTGTAGTGGAAACCCTTTGTGTAAGGAGGTTTCCCATTCTTTTCATCTGTGCAGACTGCTGCTGTTCAGCTCATTGTACAATCCAGAAAACCACCGGCTGGATGATTTGACAGCTGATTATAAAAATCCATCATATGTTCCATTTCTTACCAACTCACAAAAAGCCTCTTCACAAGCCAGTCCTGATACATTCCCAATTAACGAGCTTTTAGAATTCAAAAGCAAGTGAAAAAAATGTGTTGTGTTCCAATGTAATTGGAGTTACATTAAACCTGGCTTGGGATGTTCCACCCTGTCAGTGACTTTGGAATTGATGTCCTATGTTCAGTTTTTTGATAAAGAGAGATAATCCAATTTATGTTATTGATATTCCACTGCATTTCAGTATTTTCTGTTTTGTCTTTTCTGTCTTTTTTCCAGGCCTCCTTCATGGTGATTTTTAAAATATAAAATGTAGTTGCATCAGCAACCTGTGCAGCTTGGTCTCACAGCGTAGTCAGGGCTATTGAAGTCTCCTGCTATGACAGTAGTTCACTGTGGCAGTAGCACTACTTATTAACAGCTTCTTAATTACTCCTTAATTACTTAGTGTTTGTTCTCTGTCCTCTGCGTGTCTGTTTCACTCTGTGTGTGTGTGTGTGTGTGTCCCATCCCACACTATTCTTTTGTTTTCATTTTTGATTGCAGTTAATGCTTCAGAACAAGCATTCAGAAATTAAGGCCTAAATAAAAGTCTGTGAATCAGTGATGTCACTGTTACACCAAGGAGGTGTCAAGTAAAGAGAGACAATAAAGAAGTTACTAGCTGACATTATAATTAGATTGTTTCTGAGCAGGACTTAACTTCCGAGTAAATGTTATAGAAGCTCTTGATCTTGGTGAGAGGTATTGTTGATCATAAGGTACAACAGTGTAGGGGCATTGCATTAATTCCAATTAGTTTTGGGAAAGTAATGCCCCAACTGTACTGTGGTAGTTGCAGTTTCTTTTTAATAGAAAAAAAAATCCTCTCAGGAGTACATTTTACTTAAAAGTGTTGATTTTACCACCATTGCCACAGCGGTAAGAAATACAGTGGCACTGGGGGTAGATTACCTCCTCCTGACCTAGGAACTTGCCCACCGTTTTTTCAGAGATACATGAAGATACTCATATGATTCAGTCCTTAGAGAAAAAAAAAAGGTGTTAATCATGATCAAAACTCTGCAAAAAACAAGATTGGAGTTTTAGAGTGTTTTTTGTTTGTTTCTGTCAAAGCATCTGAGAACTTACACATTTTCAATAGGACTAGTGAAAAATTCAGTGAAAGTTCCACACATCCCTAATTCATCAGCAAATTTTGCTAAATCTGAAATTTCAAGCAAATTTCATTTGGATCTGCCTCATGAAAAATATATGGTATGTTGCTAGGGAAAACCAAAGGAACTGCAGTAGAACTGTATTTCAGGGGAAATGTCTATGTATCAAGGAAAAATATAATAAAAATTATATTACTAAATAATTATTTTGACATGTAGTCAGTACCAGGCAACATATGCAAGGAATATACTATAAACCTGCTAAATTTGTACCGATTGGTTTTAACTTATTGTATACCATTCAGAAATCTCTGATACAGAGCCATTTATCAATTCAGTCAACCAGTCAGTCAATCAGATTGTGGTCAGGCATTATTCATAGCTAGCAAAACGTTTTCAGAGATATTCCTGATGTGTGTTTTGAATTGGGCAACAGCACTTACTCTAGCTTTCAGAATACTTCAGAAATGATATATGGGCATTTTTAATATGTTGAAGTGCCAAAGATTTATTAGATTTCACATTATAAAAGTATGTGCCTAACTATATTGCACTAGTTTTCCAGGAGCCAAAGGCCATCAATGAAAATAAAATGTCCAAATCTTGGGATTTTTTTTTAAATAGTTGTTATCAGCAACATTTCAGCCAACCTTCACCTCTTTGGATCTTTGTAATAGCTATTCCGTTGCTTTTTTTGTGCATGGCTTCTGCCCAGCTTTCTTTTCTAAAAACAGAAGCTTCTTTCTAACTCATTGTATTGCACGAATCCATAAATAAGACATTTCTCATGCTTTGCTGTCCATGCAGTCTTCCATCCCAATTCACAAGCATTACAGTTCAAGAAACTATCTATGCAGATCAGGACCCTTGCAATGTATGTCTGTGGATAATGGGAATCAGATAAAAAGTTTCATGTTATCAGTATAAATTATGATGACAGCATGCTTGTGGCAGGTAGTATATTTCCATGGGAGTACTTCAAGTTGTAAAATCCTAATTCTCAATCTTCTGTTGAATGAAAGAATGAGACTACAAAGAAATAATACACATTTTCTAGAAGAAATTTTCTGAATTTATTTGTTTTTAGTAAATGAAGCTAGTTAAGAGAAATTATCAAGAGGAGAACTGAAGCTCAGTTCAGACCATTTAATCCCTGCTTCCCTCATTGAAGATTTACACTTCATACTTTTCTTCTCCTCCACCATTTTTTTTCTCTTTAGGGTTGAACGGGCAGGAGAGATGAAATGGATAGAACAAACAAACAGAGTAAACAGTATTATAGTTACAGCTTTCACCCAGCATCACCAATACTCAGAAAGGAATTTACATGTCTTCACTCATACAGTACGTGACTCATATATTGGGATGTGTTTTTCACTGCCATATTTAGGCAAAGTGTTTCATATTCTTCCCATTTGTAACCATTACACATGGCTGTTATTTAAAATATATTTGTGTATATATTCCCATCTATAGCATTCTAATGCACCCAAGGCAGGGTTGTGCATTGGGTAAATGATAGCTTCTGATAATGTAGAAATGAAAATGGAGTATATCTGTCTGTGCATATTTGTAATATGCTCTTAAATTTAAATAGGGAGTGTAAAGTTGGGAACCACAAATGTAATGGAAGCCATACAAGGCTCATGCTTTCATGGAGCTCCACCAAGATGCTGTTCAAGCTAACTGTGCTGATCAGCTGTTACTTGATGAGCATGGTGGGCAGCAAGAGGGATACACAATGACTGCTGCTTGCCCTCCTCCTCCCATGCTATCAGGACTGGTAGTGTGATTATACCTTGAGCAAGGTGAATAAGTTGCAAGGTCTTTCCTTGTACAAGCCAAATGACCTAATTGCAGGGGTTACCTATGTAAGTGAGGGCCAGGATAGTGTAGTGGTTTGAGTGCTGGACTAGGACTCTGGAGGCCAGGATTCAAATTGCTGCTCAGCCATGGGAACCCAGTAGGTAGCCTTGGGCAACTCACACTTTCTTAGCCTCAGAGGAAGGCAAAGGCAACCCCCGACTGAACAAATCTTGTCAAGAAAATCCCATGATAGGTTCACCTTATGGACACCATAAGTTGGAAACAACTTGGGGGCACATAACAGCAACCTCTATAAGTAGCCTGCTTAAAATAAAAGATGCTTAGTGCTATCAGAACTCACAGTGTTGATCATGTCTGTGACCTGTACTGACACAGTTCTGAGGGATGGATACAAGCTGCAACTTGTTTCCACAGATTGATTGGCTTCTCAGAATTAAGGCACTTGAAGTGACATTAGTTAAGCTCCCCACATGAAAAACAGAAAACCTCACCATAATGCTAATGAACTTTCTTAATATCAAAATTGAATCAGATTTATAATGCATGTCACAGAAATGCAAAATACATAATGAATCCAGTTTCATATGGACATAGCTTATGCAAGAGAGGATCCTGATTCTGAATGTTTTTTTTTCTGTCATCATTCTTGAATGCCCAACAAATAACTGCATAGGCTACAATATGACTGAATGATTAGCTTTCCAGTTCAAGTTTTGATTTGTTCTCTTCTCCAATGTTCTAGGGAGATTTTTGTTCTGTATATAAGCAAAGATTAGTAAATTGCATTATCCATGCCTTTTTTTCTTTCTTTCTTTCTTTCTTTCTTTCTTTCTTTCTTTCTTTCTTTCTTTCTTTCCTTCCTTACCATTCTCTCCCTCTGTTCCTCTTTCTGTCATCCCCTGCCCCATTTTCTCATTTTTTTTATCACGAGTTCTAACTGTAACAGACCTTAAACTACTAAGCTATGTATTCAGTTGTTGTTCCATATATACTATTAGACTGATAAACGAGAATTTCTGCTAGCTTTAAGCTGTATAATTTTATTGATTTCTTGATTTAAACCAGGTGGGAATTGGGTGAAGACATTCTAGTTATACTGATACTTTTTATTAAAGCAACAACACCCTGGGAATTCCTTCCTAAATATGATTAAAACACATAGTAAAAAAAATCCTGGTGTGATGACACATGGGATGTATTGGGAGTAGGGAAGGAAAGAATATTAAAACAAAGTTCTAATAATAGAACATTTTGGTGTTCAGAAAATAATAGGCATGTCCAGAAAATAATGTTTTCTGCACAGAAGATAATGTTTTCATCACAGAAAATGTGATTTTTGCCATTTTCTGCTCAAAAGATTTGGAGATGGTGCTTTCACAAAGGAAATCCTGAACTATGAGTACTCTTCAAAAAAAAAAAAAGTGCTGTCTTGAGATTTTTTCACGGTGGGGAGAAAAATGGTAAAATTATTCTTTCTTGCATATGAGAATGAATTCTGCAAAGATTTACTTCCCTAATGTGGACAGAGTATTTGCAGCTTGCAAGGACTCTTGGGTGTCCACTGTGTCAGATCCATTGTGCTGTCTTGTCAGATCTCTTGTCAATGAGACTGATTGATTCACTGTCAGAGGGGGAGAAGATTTTGCTGTACTACAACCATGTCCCTAAGGACAATACTCCGCTTTTCTCTGTGGAAGTCAGTAGCAGTCATACTCTTTAAGTGTTTATGAAAATGATACATTTGGGACATCTTAGGTATGGTGGGCTAAAGTGTCTCCCTGTCTTATTGGTTATGACTTCAGCCACTAAGAATCAAGCATGCTTCATCTTGCACAGTCCCACCCTAGGTATTTTTCTTTGGTGACAGTAAAGTGTATGATGGAATGGTGTGGAATGACTGTTATGAAGAATAGTCTGGGTATAATGGAAAGGAAAATACAATTCAGATTATTTTTGTTAAGAACAATTATGATTTGATTTATTTAAAGTTTGTGACAAAGAGTACATGATTTTAACAACTCTAACAGACATAAAAGAGTAAATTGTTTCTTAGGGAATAATTGCATGAACAGAATTTTAATTCATGGTGATGTAGCATGTAAGAAAGTAGATGTTCATCAGTACGACTGTAAGAGTACTATTGTAAGAGACAGATTCCTGGCACACACTAAAAATACACTTATTCCTGTATTTGCACATACAGTTAAAATGATTACTTAGAATGTATATGTATGATTAACATGATTGTATCTAAACAGAAACATTAAATATGCAACATAAGGCAAACATCTCATTATCTGAAACATCCATGTACTACATCTCTCCTGCATAGCATGTCCCCCAAATCCTCTGAGAGAAGGTAGTTATATTGAATATAATGGGTTGAAGCCAGACTTAGACTTCAAACTGGGTGCATTCACAGAACTCACACAAATAAACTAGCATAAATAATCAGATTATTTTTAAAACTACAACAGAAATTTAAAATGCTACATAGAAATTTATGAACTATTTTAGATTACATTAAATAAATCCTCAAGAATGTATGTTTGTCAGAACTAGTAAAGATTTTATACCCAAAGTATTACAAACATCCTTAAAAATAAAGAGTCTTACATTTGTAATAGTGTGGGCTTAGTGTTTATGAGCAACTGTATGCTAAAAAATAATTGGCAGGCAGTTTGTGTCCTGTCCATGGTACTGCAAAAACAGTTCCAGTTCTAGCCACTTTTTTCTTTTCTTTTCCATTTCTCTTTCTTTCTTTGTTTCTTTTCTTTTCTATGCAGAAGACCATCAAATGAATTGTCACAATACTCGAATGCAAGATGCAGAGAAAGACGATAACAATAATGATGAGTATGATAATTACGATGAACTGGTGGCCAAGTCATTGTTAAATCTTGGCAAAATTGCAGAGGATGCAGCGTACAGAGCCAGGACAGAATCAGAAATGAATAGCAATACATCTAATAGTCTGGAAGATGATAGCGACAAAAATGAAAATATTGGTCGTAAGAGTGAGCTGAGTTTAGATTTAGACAGTGACGTTGTTAGGGAAACTGTGGACTCGCTGAAATTGTTAGCACAAGGACATGGTGTAGTGCTTTCAGAAAACGTTAACGATAGAAATTATGCAGACAATATGTCTCAGCAAGAAAATAGGAATATGAACTATGGGATGCTGGGGAAGCCTACAAACAATGGGCTTACAGAAAAAATGGTGGAAGAAAGTGATGAAGAAGTATGTCTCAGTAGCTTGGAATGTTTGAGGAACCAGTGCTTTGATCTGGCCAGGAAACTAAGTGAGACAAACCCACAGGAAAGAAATCAACAGCAAAACATAAATTCTCGCCAACATACCCGGCAAGAAGAAGATTTCCAAGGAAGGACACCTGATAGAAATTATTCTGACATGATGAACTTAATGAGGCTTGAAGAACAGTTGAGTCCGAGATCTAGAACTTTTTCTAGCTGTGCAAAAGAGGATGGGTGTCATGAAAGGGATGATGACACAACCTCTGTAACTTCTGATAGGTCTGAAGAGGTGTTTGATATGACAAAAGGAAACTTAACACTCCTAGAGAAAGCTATTGCTTTAGAAACAGAAAGAGCAAAAGCCATGAGGGAAAAAATGGCAATGGAAGCTGGAAGGAGGGATAATATGAGGTCGTTTGAGGAACATTCTCCAAGACAACTTTCTGGAGAGGACAGGAAGTCTAAATCCAGTGACAGCCATGTCAAAAAGCCATATTATGGTAAAGGTAATATTTCTATCTAATGTACATTGTATTATGATGATGTATGGGTAGATCTTAACAAATGATGCACATGATTTTGTTGTTTGGAATTTTAAAAAGCACTCATAAAATTTCAAAGCATATGTAATATTTCAAATTAATGTCCTTTGTGTTTAGGCAGAAAACTGCATCATATTAGTAGAAACAAAGAAAATAAGGATTCATGATGAAAGAGGCAAATATCTTGAAATACTGAGTGTGTTTTATGTTTGTGTTTGATGATTCAGGATTACTAAAAAAAGAAATATCCTGTATGTATTGCTAGAGATTTGGTGCAGGGCAGTTAGTAAATTAGCTGGAAAAGGCATGTTTTTATAGACTGGATATCCAGTGTGGGATATCCTGATTTATAAAATTATCACCAAATGTTGGTTATTGATGAACCCTCTCCCATACAAAAGGTAGTGTTGCTTGACAGAAATTGAACAGTATTGGAATGACCGATAGCATAAGATAGGGGCAATGACTGCACATTAATTATCTTAAATAGTAAGGTAATGGAAACCATTTGCTATGCAAGGCATGCTGTGTCCTGGGCTGAGATCAATAGCAATTTCTTTCTTATATGCATTCCACTTCACTGGTTTCATGTCTTTGTGGAAATAGTTGAGGTGCTGCCTTAACAATAATCCTTTATACAAAACAAAACAAAAAAAAGGAAAAAGCATTGTGAATTGCCCTAATGATGTTTTATGTATAGATGTAGATATACAATATGCAAATATAATCATGATATGTTTATGAAATCTATGCTCTTGTAACATGTCTAATGTCTCCAAAAGTTACAGAGCACTTTTTATTTCCATTAACTTTAATAGGAGTTATAACTACATTATTGGAGGGAGGTATGAACAATATAGGTAGTTATGGATGATGCTACACTTCTTGACATTTTATTCCTTTGTAATATTGTGCTTTTGTATTATGAACTTCATAACAGGGCTATAAAGTTTAATTATGAGGTTAAATAATTATTTTCAGGTACTTTTCCTAGCTTTTTTTTTCTTAACAAAGTTTTTAAGTTAAAGAAAAGACTCCAATGATCCCCATTAATTTATAAAACTGGCAAAAATTAGGAGCTTCCTTACTTTACAGTTTTTAACAAGTGTTTTGTTATATGCCACTACCTGAGCTACTAGACGAGAGCCAGTTCAAATAGCATTTTTTTCTATGCATACATTCCACTGTTGCATGTATGTTTCTATGAGCCAGTGCAATGTGCGCACCTGTAAATCACAAATAGGATCAGCAGGAAATTATGATTAGCCAAAAAAATTAACCACATCTGTACCCAATGTGAGGTTCCTGATTGCCTAGCTCACACATTGTATTTGTCCATGGAAATTCATATTCCAGATTGCTGGTGGGAGACACAGAGGGAAATATACTACAGAAAAGTAATGTGGCTTAGTTCAATATTGATGATATTGCTTACAACATTTAATGAAATATTTAAGTAGTGTGTGCACCAGCTGCTAGATATTTTGGATAAAAAAAGAAAACCCTTAATTTATTGCGTACATTCAATTGAGATATAAAAATTTAAACTTAACAAAACTTACTTTAAACAGTTCTTAGTACAGGTGCTAAAGTCAATAATCTGAAGCAGAAATATGAAGTTTAATCTCAAACTTGGTGTCCAGACCTATTTCTTTTCTTAGGAGGACAGGAGTGTGAAAAGAAACCACATACCTTCTTTGCTCTTCTAGAAAAAGATTTAAAAGATTGAAAGATGTATTCTTCTTACATCATTTATCATCCAGTATGTATTATTTACCCAAACATGTCAGCAAAGACTCTTAGACCATTTCTGCACTGTCCCGTTATAGTGCTATTATTCCACTTTCAACATCCAGTGGAGTTCTGGGGCTTGTCACATACTGAGGCCAAAGAGCTCTCTGGCCGAGAATTCTAAATGTTCCTTCCTAAACTGCAAATCCCATAATTCCATAGGATATTAAAAGTGGAATAATAGCACTATAACAGTGTACTGTAGAAATGGCCTTAGAGAAGATGTGTGGTACATTCTGAGGGAATATACTTAGACTTTAATCTAGGCAAGTAAGAGCATCAAAAGAAATGCTGAGTAATTCAGTTTCT
This sequence comes from Ctenosaura bakeri, assembly GCA_948474755.1. Classification (NCBI taxonomy): domain Eukaryota; kingdom Metazoa; phylum Chordata; class Lepidosauria; order Squamata; family Iguanidae; genus Ctenosaura; species Ctenosaura bakeri. The sequence continues at coordinate 127,819 of CAOLHI010004055.1, forward strand.
TTTATGTTTGCAAACTGTGCTGTGATGATTCTTAGAATCAATGAGAGGCCATCCTTTCTCTGGGTACATGCGTATGCCATATTAGAACGCCTCTGGGAATCTTTATCTCCTTCACCCCACTGCTGCACAACTACATCATTTCTGATAAGATCGAGGCAATGGCTAGATAATTGTATCAAGAGTTGGGAAAAACAAACCTGCTTTCTCTGTAGGAAAAGTAAAATATTTATAATGAGTGTTGACAATGTGAAATTGAGCATCCAAATGTTGCTATTAAGCACACCTTCAATATTTTCTAATGCAAGATTAGATAAAGCTATTTTAACTTATTTACTGTTCAGACCAGAGAACTGTGTTGGTAGTAAAGATCCATCTGATCATCTGCAAACCAAAAGATTCTCCCCTGTATTTCTGACTGATGGATAACTGGAATATACTATTGTTCAGAAGTAGTTGGCATGAGTAGGCAAATTTGGTTTCAGGTAAAAGATGTGATCAAGTATGTTGATGACTAAATGCAATTCCTAACTATCTGTGATCAAAGATCTGTGTTGGCTGAACTGCCTCTATCTTGTTCTCCTGGAATATTTTTAACATGGAATAGCAATGACTGACATACAATTCTACTGGCTAATTTCTTTTACCACAATATGACGTCTTAAAGTGCTTTCAGCAAATAGTTGTGTAAAGCCTTATATATGCAACTAAACAGAATGGCTGTCAAGGTAGTCTCCATGATATATAGATAGGCATTAATGAGTTCTATTCCCAGATCCAACATCTGTTTTTTTCTGTGGTCTTGGGTTGAATGATCTACCTCACTATCTTGAAGTGCATAGACCTAGTCACTAATATGAGGCATTGCAGCATTTACAAAGCATTATTAAGGAAATGGGGAAAATGTTATGAAATGTATTTTTAATATTATATAGTACAAACAGTGCATACATAGTTGGTCTTCCTCTTGTTAGGAAGCACTCTCATCCCAATTAGCAAAAAATAAAATAAAAAAAAATTGGATCTAACTATCCAAGTATGCCTACACAATTCTTGACCTATGCAGCCTCCTCAGCCATGTATTATGGTTTGCCAGATGTTTGATACCCTTGTGATTTGTAGTTCTAGGCCTGCAATAGAAGAAGGAGGTTTATGATCTCCTAGTACTGGGACTCCATACACAGTTGGTGTGCTGCATTTCATAATAACTTCTGGAAGTCTAGAGGTGTGGCCAGTTTAATTTGCATGTGCAGTAGCTCCCAACTCATCGTGACTAAGTTGTGGGAAGTTAACTGCCAAATTGACCTGTTTGTATGCTATCACTGAGTGAGATGATACACAAAACTGCAGATCCTTTTTCTCTTCTGTGAGCTGGCAGCAAATCCTAATATAAAACAGAGGCCACATTTCTGATCTGCACTGGAACTTTGTGGTGGTTCAATATTCAATGTATCAATAATAAGAAAGTATTTGATACCCTGATAATGAGACATAATAACCTAATTAACCTTTACATACCCAGCCTCTGGGATGAAAATCCTAGATCTGTTAAAAATTGAGCTATCTATCAAACAGGTTTTGAATTGAATTGAGATCTGTGATATAAAAGGCAGTTGGATAACAAAGCCTTATTCTTAACAGAATTATTGTCAATATGGAGAAAAGCTTCCACCAGGCCAGGTTCAAATATGTAGAGCTGATAAGACATTTTCAATTGCTGAAAGAAAAAATAATTCTATAGAATGATTGAAGTGTGTTGTCTTTTGAATCATTTACAGGCCAGAATCTCATGTGCTATATTGTATGCACTTGTTAAATATCTGGATATAAATTAGTCCTAGTTTTCAAAATATTGAAACTGTGTAAAGGGTGATGTGCTGATCTGGCCACACAATTCTTTTACACAATAAAATTGTAGAGTCTGTTGCTTCCAAGTAGTTACTCTGAGATAACTACCCTACTGACTATGCTGAATCATTCAAAAATTATTGAGTTTCTCTGAGCTCTGTACACTTCTGGTCAGGTTCAAAATTAACATTTTTAGATATAATTTTTTAATTGTAAAGGGTGAATTTAACAAACGTATAGATAAATGCTCTTGTCATGGAGACAGGGTGGCTGCAGTTAGTTGTTGAGTGTACTGTGCCACACGTGGCTTTGCCAGAACACAATCTGTGAAATGCCTGAGATGCTAATCCTGGTATTTACACAACCATTTATCTTGGAATAAAACTATGCCCCCCTTAGGCAGTGCTGACTTCCTTTTAGCTGACTTCAACCTCTGATTGACTTGGACTTAACCAAAAGAGAGTGGGTGAGGTATGGGAACACATTCTTTCTGTAACTGAGATGTGAGGTTGATACAGGGTGTTCTCTTCCATGTGCATCTGCACTTAATGTTTCTCCTTTCAGTGCTAGTCATTCCAAAGAGCAGAATACCCACAGAGCCTGACTGACTGGCTCTCCCTCCTGTCCTACCCTTTTCTACCCCTTCCTTCTGGATCCTGCCTTTCTTAGGCTCAGCCAAATTTGTTTCTCTAACATTTGAAAACTTGAGGCTGTAGTGCTTCAAAGTTTTGTATAGCACTACTGAGGATGGCATAAATAGGATGTGGGGAGAAAGGGGGGAACACAGGCAAAGAATTATGATTTACATTCCTCATGGCCATCCCTCCCTCCCCTGTCACCCTGGAAGTTGCTGCTATTCCTTTGCTTAGTTCCCTGAACTTATATCTTAGATCAGTGGTTGAATTCAGCTCTGGGGATGACAACCCAGGATAACTGATTGTGTAAATTGAAGGCAAGGAATATTGCAGTACAGAAAAAGAAGAAAAGGTTGCCATAGGAATTCCAGTTACCATTCCAAAGGAATTTCAGCAGTAATTCTGTTTCTTCCTTTGTAAATACTGTTTCTCAGATGAATTAAGATCACTTTCATAGGCTGTGAAAAGAAAACAGCAAAGCGCAGTTCTTTGAATGTTATGAATATTCAAGCATTACAAATACATTACTGTTATTGGCCAAATTAAAAGCAAGTGTTAACTTTTTAAAAAATAAGTTCTACTATTCTATTTAAAAAAAGTGTGAAAAAATGGTGCTACATTGAAAAAGAATTAATTTGCATTCAAACTTTGAAGAATTTTTGGTAAGGAGCTGATTCCATAATTTTGAGGACTCCTACAGTAAATCTAAAGACTTCAATATATGACTCAAACAGCACTAAAATGAAGACAGCAACAGAGCCAACTTCTACCCAATAGCTAGTACTGTAAAGAAGTATATTCATTGACAGTGGTGTGGCTTTCACGTGAAAGAAGTCACCATCCATTTCCCTCCATGAATGGAGACAGCTGTGATTATAGAAGCCTATGGTACAGAAGGAGGAAGCAGGAAATAAAAATGTTGAAGCCATAGCAGATGTGTTTTCTTCCAGTGTTCTTTAAGAACATTTTCCAAAGAGTATCTGATTTCATTAAATGAACCTTCATCCATTTGGAAATTTGAAAAACATCATTCACTTGACACATTTGTTGTAAATTATAGATCCCTCAAGAACAGAAAAGAAAGAGAGCAAATGTCCTACCCCTGGGTGTGATGGAACTGGCCATGTAACGGGGCTTTACCCCCATCACCGCAGTTTGTCAGGATGCCCACACAAAGATAGGGTCCCTCCAGAAAGTAAGTCCACATTGTTTCATGGAAACTGGGGATAAAACTCCACACAAATTTTTCTAGCATGCATTAAAAAGCATTTCCTTTCTTTCTTTCTTTCTTTCTCTCTTTCTTTCTTCTCTCATTTTCCCACTATGATATGTCTCAGTTTAGCAACCTCTTTTACATTATATTTACCTTTTTCTTTATTTCATCATGTTCACATCTATACTAACCTTTATGCTTGAAGGAAGATGTTTTAAAGCTGTATTCTTTGATTCTGAAAGTATTAGGATATTTCTGAAGGGTTGCTTTCTGGTACTGTTAATATTCTTCCAGCAATCAAAATGGTACTGCTTTATATCTGAAAAATTATAGCCATCATTTGAACAGGGTCACATTTGTTCAGATTAGGGATGTAATTGTTACTTTCAGTTTCAAAATATGCAGTTGAATCAATTTTTAAAAATTATATATAAAAACTGTGAGGAATGAGTTGACATATTTAACTTTTAAAAGTGGAGTTCACTTGCAATTGTACAATTTAGTATGTATGTTAGTGCAAACATGCTGCAGTTGCATGAGGAAGATAAAAGAAGAGAAACATCTCAAATAACAAGCTGCCATTATGGGGAATTTGATACACAAACCACTAAAAAAAATATGCTAAAGAACTGATTCTAAATAGTTGCATGAGGTGAAGACTGTTTAAAATTTGGAATACATAATATATCCCCTAGGGAGCCAGCATGTTGTAGTGGTTTGAGCATTGAATTATGACCCTGGAGACCAGGGTTGAATTCCCCGCTTGGCCATGGAAACCCACTGAGTGACCTTTGGTGTATCACACTCGGAGCCCCAGAAAAACCTGTGATAGGTTCACCTTAGAGTCACTGTAAGTCAGAAACGACTTGAAGGCACATAACAACAATTATACTCCAAAGAGTTATGCCCATGGAAAATACTCACCTGTACATGTTCTCCATATCCTATGCTGCCATTATATCTAGGAGTACTTATCATGTGATGTAGAATTATCACATGCGTTTCAGTTCCCCCTTTCTGTATCATGTTCTATCATGATAAAACTGCTTTCATTCATGACATGATTGGGGGTAGGTATGTCAGAATATTCCTTTATGGACACCAGGGAACCAAGTCAATTCATTCTCTTACTGTTCACTAAGAAATTCCATTACAATGTCTCTCTAGAGAAGTGGTTGCCAAGAAAAAGGGTGACTGCAAAGGACACAGTAAACCAATAGTGAATAAATGTGTGAGAGTGTGTATTCACACACACAAAAACCCATAGAGAAGAGGAAAGAGACAGAGCATAAGAAAATTTTATTCTGGACTTTGAAGCACTTAGTCTGGAGTAAAGTGCTGTAAAGACTCCATTTCTAAAACATTGTCTGTTTTCTACAAGATAGTTTCTTTTTAGAACCAAACTCAAAGAGGAGGAAATCCCTTTAAGGAAGCAACATTGCTTCTCGCCTAGTGTGGGAATTTAGTTGATCAAAGGAATTCAATTTCTAGTTTAGCGAGGCCTATAATTTTCCCAAACACAAATGTTTATTCACTTGCTCAAAGCAGTTCATCCCTCCCCCCATAAATGGTAAATATAAAGCATTTAGGAAATGTTGCTGATCAAAGAAGAATATAGCTTTAAACGGTATGCATGTTCAGTAGTGACAAAAGTGAAAAAGGTGAGATCATCTCTCTCTCTCTCTCTCTCTCTCTCTCTCTTTCTCTTTTTTCCCTGACTCCTGCAGTGCTGGGCTTGTAAAGCATGTTTCAAGAACAGCTTTGAATAGCAGGAATTCCAGAGTGAAGCTTTCACATCTTTAGTACACTGCTAGTGGTGTGGTGATGGTGATGAATGATGGTGGTTGTGACTATTCTTTAAATCAATATGTACAGGTTATATTCCTGATGTCCTTAGCTTTTGTGTAAAAGTTAAACTTTATTTCAAGATTGGTTTCTTTAAAGTGTAGTATAATTTTGTGCTAGTTTTGTAATAATGTGGATTAAAAACATGTTTCACGTTGCACACATGCACACAGACTGGCCACAGCCTAATTTCTTTACATACTGGAAGAAAGAGTTTGGCACATAAATTTTTCAAATAAGTCATAAGGTCCTAATTATGAGTCATTCCAAAAAGCCTCTACTTTGACATGGTCTTGAACTAATCTAGAGAACTGTAGACTGAGATTCTTGACCTTTCAGTTCCCTTATCTAGAAACAGTGGAGGTAAAATGACAAAGTAGGCCCCCATTACTCACTTTCAGCCCCTGCCCCTTGCTTGGTGGTGGAGAATGACAACCTGGTTTGTACAAATCAAACCTATTGGCTCCTTACATTACTATATTATCACTCCACCAAGCTCTTGACTTCAAAGTGTGCTCACATTGCTTCTATTCGTTCTTTTTCTTACCCATTATGATTTACTAGGAGCTGTATATTTAATAATACTAACACTAATAATAATGATAATAATTCTTTTCATATCATTTTAACTGCCATTGAACTTTAACAAGCATTAGTCCCGTGTAACCAAGGCAGTTGTGGGCCTTACTATCAACTTCTGTGAGTGCGTTTTTCTCTCTCATACCCTCCATTGGTTGCACTGAGGTGAATTCATTGCCTCAGAATTTGCATATATTTTATGCTATACTAACTCCAGATTCTGAAAGCCTATTTTGTGTACATAAATCAATTTATTCTTGCATATATGAATCTTAAAACTGCTTCCAACCTCCTCCTTAACCACTTTGATACTCAGTGCTTTTGCTTAATGCTTATGTATGCTGCCTCTTGCTTCACTGTCACACAAAAGACACATTAATTGTTAGCTTCCCTCCCCTCCTAGTGTATTAACATCATCCTGTGCTCATGAGTATAGTACCTACAACACCTCTTTCCCTCACCAGGCTTTATTGGCTATACCTGTCACATGTCTGTTCTCAGGAATGCTGATCATTAATTTAATCTTGCTTTGTACTAAAATGGCTTCCTACAAACTGGGACTTGAAATCTTTTTCTTCTTGTTGTTGTTTCCACACTCTGCTGTTTCCTTTCCTTCTCCTTGTCAAGTTCTTGCCATGCATGAAAACGTTCTTAAGTGTCCTACACCAGGCTGCACAGGCCGGGGCCACGTAAATAGCAACAGGAATTCTCACAGAAGGTAAGAACATATTCACTGAGCTCTACTGTAGGCAGATTCCATTTCACAGCTGCAACACCTCTGAAAGTCTGTTTAGGATGTGTTATGTTTGTGGGCAAATGCTTTGGGCCTTTATTTAACTGAACAGATTGACTGACTTGTTTAGTTTAATTGTATTTTATGGCTTGCTATATGAGAGGATTACCTTTGGGGCACAATTAATTCAAGTAATAAGCTAAATTTCTAAGCATATCATTGCTTGCCCCCGTTTGCTAAACCTGAATTATATGAACTGAAATTAAATTTCTTTACGAATGCTGTCATTTGGGTGTGGAAGTGGGGCTAAGAACATGGCCCTTCCTGAAACGTTTTAGACTACACCTAACTATTCGTCAGCCCTATATTCTTCATTTATATTTCTGGTTATTTTGGGATACAAAAAAAGTAACTACAACAGATGTTCTTCAGATGTTCCCTGCTTCACATTTAAATATACTAAAGCACAAATATCTTCACCTTGCTATGGACTCTCTGCTGAAATCTCTTTTCTGTCCAGTGGAACCATAAAATGGCTCCCTTGAGAAAATCACTGTAGATAGTAATAAAACGTGTCATACCTAATCAGAACTTGCTGCAGTGTTCTGCCTAAAGTTAAAGTTAACCTGCCTACTTATATCCCATGGAGGGATGTATATTCCAGTGAACTTAAAAAAAAACGTGTAGAATAGGAAACATCCATGTTACTATACTGTAGTTTAACAGAATAAAAATCCTGTGGCATTACAGAACGAACCATGGAAATAATCCCCAAATAATCTCAAAATCCCACAGAAAAGGCAAAATAGCTTTCTGCAATGGTCATGTTCAAAACCACAGAAGAGAGAAAACAATTATGCCTAAAAGGGCAATTATTGTCTATAATGCTTAACTTTTAAAACATTTCTGTGATCTTGTAACTGAAGATCGTAGGGCAGCTTTTCAGACAGATAGAAATAAACAGGTGAGGAGAAGAAGCTTTGCAGCTTTGATGATATCTCTGGAGAAAGCTTAGAACATAAAGTTACATCTCTTTGCAATATATAGAAGCTGAAGCTTATTGGAATTTAATCTCTCAGACACATGGATTTGAGGGCATCAAAGAAAAATTTTTGGAGCCCACATTTTTATTTGCATTATTCAGGAATCCCCTCCAAGCATTTATTTTATTTAATGTATTTATACACTGCCTTTTCTCCCAAAGTAGGAGCCTCTTTGCCCTGCTTTCCCCTAAAATTGAGTTTGAATGATGTTAGCTATCAAAAATCTTTTTTTACCTTGCTAAATGGCATGGAGGATATTTCAGTTGAACTTGTTATTTCAATTTAATAAAGTTTCTTCAAATAATATGAATGACAACTTTTTAAACTCCACCTCTTTTAACAATATCCATACATTTTTTCAATTTTTCACAAGAATAGCCAGCATAGTTGCTTAAATCTTGCAGATAGGATTTCAGTTTAAAATAGAATTCAGTATTTGAATTTTGGCATTAAAGTTTGGTTTTAATTTTTTAAAAAAAAAACATACATTTTTAATGTTATAGAATCTTTTATCCCAGCACATACAATCACATATTCACATTTAGCAATAGAAACATAAACTTCCATAAAAGAACATAAAAGAGAGATGGAGGAAGATGGGGGAAATGCAGTGGTGGTAAAGAACAGATGATGTGATGATGGTGGTGGATTTTCATCCTTCCTAGAAAATCATTAAACTCAGCCACTAAATAGTTCTGAAATAACTCAAGACACTCTGTAGCCTCTCCATGACTAATGTTAAATTTTTTTAGTTTTAACTTTTTTTGTAGAGAAGTTGATATTATCATATCACAAGGTATAACCAAAATCTTTTCTTTTCTTTGCTGAGGCCACTCATAGTGTTCTTATGTGGTTATTTCCAATATGTTGTTTATTTTTTCTGCCATTTTTTTTCAGCAGAGGTAGATCTGTCATTATCTGCTAAGTCCCATACCTTCTGTATTCTTATACTGATGCTTGGCTTATTTCCAAAGCTAAGTGTAACAATTTTAGAAGCAAGTGATTTTTTCTTATATGATGAATTGTGTTCTCAATTAAAATCAGAGCAACCTGGTCAGTGCTGACCATATTTACCAGAATTAGGTCCCACCAAATTCAGTGGCACCTGCTTTCAAGAAAGAAGTTTTAGGATTTTTCCCTGAGTTTTAAAAAAAATACAGCTGTGCAATATGTTAAGATGCACAATTTGACCTGTAAAGCATTGCCACTGAATAGCCAGTGTAGCTATGGTAAGTTTTCCAAAGCAGGCAACATTGTTGGTAGGATTGCTGGCACATTTACTACCGGAATTACATCACTATTGCCTGGCAGATGTCTTCTCCTGAACATTCACAGAAACATTAAATTTCTGGCCTATCAAGCCAAATGCAGTTCACCAGCTATTAATGATGGCTAATCAACAGCTCACTGAGCTTTGTTTCTGTGAAAACAGCAGGACAGGAAAAACAGTGATACTCAGGCACCTGGCATGCCACACTACATAGCTAGGAGACTGCATATCATTTGGTAGATCACAAGTCCATTAGAACAGTCTTCCCATGTACAATGGAACGGGAGGTTGTTGGTTTTTTTGTGACATTAGCTCTGTGCCCTTAAAGGCAGAGTGATACACTAGAGGAGCAGTGCAGAGCATCAAGACTTGATCCCCTCCCCCAGCAAGCTTCTTCCATATGCTTACTAAGAAGGGCTCTACAAAGCTATTCAGGACACGACAATTACATTTTCTTTCTGTAATTGCAGCCTCTCGGGATGTCCTATTGCTGCAGCAGAGAAACTGGCTAAAGCTCAAGAGAAGCATCAGAGCTGTGATGCATCCAAATCAAACCAGGCATCAGATCGTGTCTTGAGGTATAAAGAGTTGCTCTAACACTTAATAGTATATACCAGATTAATAGCATAGTAGCACTAAAAATTACATCACCCCTGAAGAATTATTTAGAATTAGGGCTTCTGGATCCTGTTCACAGCATTTATCTGCCTACCAATATGCCCTGGGTTGGGGGGGTAATGTTTTTTTGGCAAATATCAATAAAGCTGAAAAGCTCATTTTTGTCTTAGGCATTGTTTGGTGTAAAGCTGCCTGCTGGAATTCTGAATCTAAG